>JAJJWW010016229.1:0-32290 GCA_023531295.1 Papaver armeniacum
TATCTTCTTTAGAGACGGATATAAAGGCTACAATAAAATTCCTCTCGCTGAAGAAGATCAGGAGCATACTGCTTTCTTCGCTCCCAGAGGATTATATTGTTATACAAAAATGCCATTTGGTTTGCCAAAAACTGTTGTAGTTTTGAAATGGTAAGAAAGGGTTTGATTCTCGGACTTGGGAAGTTGTTGATTTTAGATTTAAATAAAATTAATCTAGCAAATATACTAAAAACAAAGAAAAGATTTTAACAATGTTGAGAGATACTGGGACTTAGGATTCCACCAAACTTCACAATCAATTGGTTCATACAATGATTCATAACAATTTTAGCTCTTTTCTAGACTCTATTTCTTTGCCAAAAAGTAGATTTTATAAAGCATTAGATGTAAATCGTAAGCATAGTGCATCAAAAGTTCTTAGACTAAGCATACACTATCAAACAAAATCACAAATAATCAATGAAAATCATAAATCGATTGAAAATCAATGCAAGAAGTCTTAAGAATCAATTATAATTACCAAACATTGTGGAAACATGGCTTCCTCCGTCATCCCAATGAGGGGTTTAGCTCCACATGGTGAAAATACGCTCAAAATATTTATTCATGGCTCAAAAGTGTGTTTACAATAGTGAAAAGAGAGAAGAGTAATAAAAACAGAAAACTGCAACGTTTATAAGTGTTGCGAAGTCACTGTTAATAAACGCTAAATTAAATGTAATAATCGACTGACTGTGTGAGTCTATTCTTCGTGTTCTTCAGAACGACACTTCTGAAGTGTCGTCTGCAACTTCTCTTCTTCCTTTTCACCTGATGCTGCTGCAACTCCTCCTGCAGCGTGATTTTCTCCTCTCAAGCGTACCCAAACTCCCCCGTCCCTCTTTTATGACTTCCCCCAAGTCTATTTATACACAGAAGGTTGATTTAATCTCCACGAAATTTCCAAAATATGATTTTCTTTTCTCGGAAGTATATTTATCCAAAAATAGATTATCAGTTGTTTTTCTTTCCTGATTTATTCTCCTCCACGTCTCTGTTTTGTTGCAACTCTTTGATCTTGTAATGAAATCTTCAGAGAAGATTTTCTTTCAATCTCTACACGAATCGCCAAATATCGAAACCGTGATATTCTAGCTTTCTTGATTTATTGAGAATCAATCTAACTCTTCCTTTTTTACATTGACAAAATCAACTACCTTCCCTGTATAAGGATGAGCATTCAATACCAATCCAACTGCCCGTGAGAACTCGAGTAGATTTCGTCCAAAACCAAAACAGAAAGTTCTCCAGTGAATTTTGTTCTTCTCCCTGTTTTGATCCAAACCAAAAATACATCCCAAACCACTCGATCCAAATACACGTACCAACCCTGTTTGGCCATTATAAGTCCTGCCCATAAGATATCCGCAGTTGAATCTCTTTATATCACGTCCAATTCTCGCTCCAAATTTACGATTGATAATATGGTTTTCCTTAAAAACTTGGTTCAAATGGAGAAGAACATGGATGCCCCTTATCCGTTCATGGGGTGTGAATAGAAGGTGGTCGCCCCTTAGTAATTGAGGTGCCCCTTATCTTAAGGGGTCCGAATAGTAATTTTCTCCCACGAGCGCAAATACCACTTTTCGAGCCAATTTTCCCGCAAAAGCTTATTTCTCCAAAAACACCTACAAAGACATAAACTACCAAAATAAGCACAAAATCGAGTACTAACATTACAGAGAATTGAGACTAATATAGACACATAAATGCGTCTATCAAAATGCCGGAGCAACATACCAAAGGATGGTAGAGAATGTCTTTGTGAAATGGATACACAAAACATTAGAGGTGTATGTAGATGATATGTTAGTAAAAAGTATAGAAGCAAAAGATCATGTCCAAGATCTGAGGGAAATTTTTGAACAAATGAGACGGTTTTTAACATCAAAGTAAATCCAGAGAAGTGTATCTTTGGGGTTTCGTCGGGGAAATTTTTAGGTTACATCGTATCAAAAGAGGGAATACAAGTTGATCCAGAGAAGGTGCAAGCAGTTCGCGACATGCCGACACCAGCGACGATAAAAAGATGTACGAGAAGTTAAATGGGCTCTTAGCTTCGCTAGGGAGGTTCATTTCGCGATCATCAGACAAATGTAAACATTTTTCAACATACTCAAAAAGGGGGCAAAGTTTAGATGGGACAGGACGAATGCGAGAAAGCTTTTCAAGGAATAAAGAACATCGCGAATATATCGATTTCGCAAAAGGCAGAACCAGGAGAAGAATTATTAATCTATCTTGCGACAACTTCGCATGCATTAAGTGTTGTGTTGCTGCGAATAGACACAGGAGTTGAAAAACCAATCTATTACATCAGCAAGACCTTCAATTCAACAGAAAAATTATTCCAAGATTGAAAAGCTCATCTTAGCATTAGTTTATGCAACATTTAAACTTCGCATATATTTTCAAGCACATGAGATAAGAGTATTGACAAAAATACCAATTGAGTCAGTAATGAAAAATTCAAAAAGATCAGGCAGAGTAGAGAGGTGGAATGCA
The DNA here is from genome assembly GCA_023531295.1 of Papaver armeniacum. Taxonomy (NCBI): domain Eukaryota; kingdom Viridiplantae; phylum Streptophyta; class Magnoliopsida; order Ranunculales; family Papaveraceae; genus Papaver; species Papaver armeniacum. Next base: position 2,545 of record JAJJWW010016229.1, read on the forward strand.
CAAATAGGACACTTCAAGATCAAATATGAAATACTATCTTCACCAAAATCGCAAGTTGTTGCGGACTTCTTAGCAGAATTTCCTTTAGAAGAAGATGAAGCCGTGGAGAAGATGATGGATGTAGAAGAAGAACATGGAAATCCAAGAGATTTATTAGAGCCAAACAGATGGGAAATATTGGTGGATGGATCATCAAATGGGCAAGGTAACTGGAGTTGGAATTATTCGATTTGGAGGAGTGGCAACAAAATGGCTTTTCTTTCAGTTGAATTTGAATCTACAAATAATGAGACAGAATATGAAGCTGTGATACATGCCTTGAAATTATCAATAGAAATGAAGTTGGAAAATGTGAGAATTACCAGTGATTAGCAATTGGTTATTCGACAGATAAAAGGAGAATACTCTACAAATGAATCATCCATGAAGAAATACAAAAAACTTGTTCAAGAATTGTCAGTAAAGAGAATCCCGAGAATAAAATGGAAACACATATAAAGAAAAGATAATAGACTCACAGATGCATTTGCTTTTATCTCAAGTATGATGACAGACCCAATCATGAGATGCATAAAAATACGCACATTTCATCACCATCGATCAATAAAGAAGAAGAAGAAGAAGAAGAAGAGGCAGATGTAATGATGGTAGACGATGGGGCACAAATACCTTCTATTGAAGATTGGAGAGCAGAACTCCATGCATATTTGACGAAAGGAGAAACACCAAGGAATAGAGGAAGCGCTGGGGTGAAAAGTCGTGCGACAAACTATGAAATGAGGGATGGGATATTGTATCGCAGATCCTTCAACGGACCTTCACTCAGATGCTTAACACAAAAAGAAGGAGAAGCAGTGTTAAAAATGTTACATAGTGGGGATGCTGGCAATCATAGTGGAGGTAGATCTTTGGCACATAAGGCAAAAATGCAAGGCTATTATTGGCCATATATGCATGAAGATGCGAAACAAGTATCAAGGCATCGCGAAGATTGTCAAAGGCACGGAAAGAAAATACACGCACCAGGAGCACCATTAACGTCATCAACAAGTGTATGGCCTTTTGGAAAATGGGGATTAGACATTGTGGGGCCATTTTTACCAGGATCTGGGAAAAAAACGTATATGATCGTCGCAACAGATTATTTCACAAAATGGTCAGAAGTAAAGGTAGTACAACACATTCGCGACAAAGATATTTTTACATTCATATTTGAGAACATCATTTGCAGATTTGGAATCCCAGCACAATTGGTATCTGACAATGGGAAACAGATTTGAGGAAAGAACATAAATTGTTACTTAATGCATTTCGGATAAAGTGTGGGAAGTCAACTCCTTTATACCCTCAAAGCAATCTGACAGAGCGTAAGGCGACAAATAAAACAATCACGGATATATTAAAGAAGAAGTTAGAAGGGCATAATAGAGCATGGTGCGAACAGTGCATAATGCAGTATGGGCTTACAACACAACCCTACGAAGAGGCTACATGAATGTCACCTTTCTGTTTAACATATGGAGTTGAGGTGTACTACCAGCGAAGTAGTTATTAACAACAAAGAAAAGGAAATTTGGGAGAAAAATCTTAATGCGAGATGCTATTTTAACCAAATTGGATGAGTTAGAAGAAAAAAGAGAAAAAGCATTACAGCATATGGAGAACTACCACCGAAGATTAGCCCGAGAATATAATAAACGTGTTAAAACACGCGAATTTCAACCAGGTGATTTAGTGTTGCGAGAAACACCAGTATATCAGCGAGAAAGTGGAGGAAAGCTTGCGAAGAAATGGGACGGACCTTATATCATAAAAGAGATAGTTGGAACAAGGGCATATAAATTGATGGATCCTGAGGGTAAAGACGTGGGCCACAAACTTGATAGACCGTGGAACAGTCTATACTTAAAGAGATATTACACATGAAAGATGGAGGGGAAAGAATAGATTGCAGAATGATGTATGATTAAAGCAAAATTAATCTATATAAAAAAACTTGTAAAAGAATCTGCGAGATTACAACAAACAAATCAAGACTATGCGAAAATTTCGCAAAGATAGTGAGAAGAAATAATCAAAGAACAATGACATAAGAATGGGACGAACCTTTATGGCGTACACCCTAGTTCGCGAATAAAATTTCGCAAAGAGGAAAATGTAAGACCTAAAGTCGTCATATAAGGGGTATCTCTTTGCATGGCTCAGGAAAAGGTACACCACCCCGGAACTCCGAGTCATGGAGATTTGGGGTCAATAAAGACCATCAGGAGAGGTACCTTGGATTTCCAACTATATATGGTTATACTGGTTGGACGACCGAGGGTCTCTCCTATGAAGTCAGCACATGATCAAGGCGCCGAGGTACACGGTTGAGCCAAGAGTGCCTGGGTCTTGGTGTATGCTGCACTCACTTTAAGAAAACTACACTTAGGGTGCAGTCTCGTAACCATAAGCCCTATAGGTATAAGGGATAAGAGGCTGCGAAAATAACTGGTTGTTGTTAAGGCTGGGTGGGAGGAACTAGCCTTGTATTGCCGATGTATGCCTCCTCAAGGGGCAAGGGGGATATGATAAGGGCGCACCCTCCATTAGGGAGCCGATAAGTGTCTTAAGACGCAAATGTCATGAGGCTTTACTTTCGCAAGAAAATTTAGGCTTGTCATATTTGTGCGATGATCCTGAAGAGGCAATAATACAAAAGGCGAAGATAAGACGAGGTCAATGGGTCTTTACATGCAAGTGTAAAGACGTCCTGCGGTTTCGTCGCAAGACGGCAATGTCATGGGGCTTTAAGTTCGCAAGAATTTCTAGGCCTGTCATATTGTTGCAACAAAAACATCCTGCAGAGGCAACAATACTAAAGAAATGATAAGGCAATATCAATGGGTCTTTACATGAAAGTGTAAAGACGTCCTGCGATTTTGTCGCAATGACGAGGGGTGGCAAAATAAGACCTTTAACTAGGAAGGCAAAATAAGACCACACAAGAAAGTAAGCGAATAAGCTTGCGAGAATGATTATGTGCAAACAAATAAGTTAGCGAATATATACATGGAAATGAGTCTGAGGCAGCGAAAATAACAAAGAAGTATTATTCAGAATCTCTCAACAGTATTATTTAGAATCTCTCAGGAATATCCATAATTTCGCAGAATGAGTTGGAGTTTCTCGTAATGTGAATTTTGCAAAATGTGGTTATTTTACGCAATTACTTCGCAAAATTATAAGCAACTTAAAGACATTATACTATCGCATGAACACAAAGCATGAAACAAAAGCAAAGTCGTCCATCACAAGAAAGATAATGAGGGGCAGTATGGGAATTGCTAAACAATAAACATTATCTTTCTCGCGAGTGAGCAAAATAATAAAAGAGTAAATATATCTTAAAAAAAGATTGAAGTGTACCATGTTCCAGAACTTATGAAGATAAAGTAATCCAAAGAAAAAAAATTACAAAAGAGATTCAAGCCCCAACATCAACTTTTCCACCAGAAGGAGATAGTGGACACTCGACACCAATTGTATCAACTGCACCAGACTTCTCGATTTCACCAACTTTGTCAGATTCGCTAGTCCCTCCTTCGTTCTGGTCATTTCTAGTTCCTTTTTCATTCGGATCATTATTGACAATTTCATCAGTAGGAGGAATTTCCTTTTCATTCGCGAAGTCTTCGCCACTTTCATAGTGATAATCACTATCAGGAGAACCAGGAAATTCATCATCATCTACTTCCAAAGGTTGACAAATATAGGGGGAAGAGATATGGACAGTAATATATCATTCACAAGAACTTCAGCCCTGAGATGGACTTGGCGAAGAAATGCCTTCTGGTGATTCCTACTTTGGATATCTTTGGAGTAAGTGAGATAATCAAGTCTTCTTTCTGCCCGGTCGCGAGAACGAGCAAGAGTAGAGGCAAGAAACACACTCTCTTTGCGAATCTTAGCATAGTTAGATTCCAAAGTAAAAAGGCAGGAGCGAAGTTTTCTCTCATATTCTGCAAAACAAAGAACAAAGAGAAATCATTCAGGCGAAAGACTCGCAAGGGAAATATTGCAAAAATAGATAACAAAGAAAAAAATAGTTGAGGCTGCCAAATTGTATGACTACCTTCCTTTTTGAGATAAGGTGATGGATTAAAGCAAAGCAACTATTCTCCAAATGGTCCATGGTATTGTCAAAATTATCTCTAACCAAACCTTTTAACCGAGATCGCAAATTCTATTCATTAGAGATGAGTACAGTATTTTCCTTCGCAAGGGAAGAGTGGGATTCTTCTAGTTTGGAGTATTGATCTTTGAGTTGGCTTGCCTTTACACTTAAAGTTATTCTCCCTTGGATAAGTTTATCCTTCTCAACAGTGACATCTTTAAGTTTACTTCTCAATGAACAGAGAGATTGTTCATGTTCATTACATACTTGATAGGTGTAGAATACACCGTATTTACTACCTAGTAGTTACGCTTTCTTTGCTATTTTTCTTGTGAATTATGTACTTTACGTGTGTTTTTGAGTTATTGGTACTGGAGTCGCACGGAGAGGAAAATAAGCGGAGATTACTCTAATTGAGCCAAAAGGACAAAATTGTCGTCTCATGAGCTAACTACTATTTGGAGCCTAGTCAAGGTTAAGGGGCTACCCTACTAGGAGGAATACTATCTCGGAGTCGACCAGAAGGTTAAGGGGTCAGAACAAGGATGACCCTTATCTGGGACTAGGGGTTGGTGGAATACAATTATTACAACCCTAAGATCGACTTTCTTCTTCTCATTCATTTTCACCGAAAACGCATTTGAGAGATTAACGGCTGACCCTCTGCTACTAAAACCGAGAGGAGGAAAATCAAATTGAGAGATGTAAATCGATGCCGTTCTTTAGGTCTGAGAACTTGAGATGAAGAGATGACAGAAGAACGATGATGTTCATAGCTCGTATAGGAAGGAGAGATTGAAGCTGTTGATGTTAAGAAAGGGGTGAATCGATCGAGATGAACTTAGGGTTCTTTGTAGTCGTTCTTGGGTTGAAGCTTGCATTTGCCCCGAGAAGTTTGGGGTTCATATGGAATTTGACAGGGGCTTGGTTATTTCAGATCGATGGCTAGAAGGGAAGTACTGGTGGTTGATCAATGGCAGGGTCTTGTTCAAATGAATCCAAGGAAGAAGTGAAGATGGGGTTGATTCAGATTTAATGGAAAATGAGTGATAACTATGCTGCCATGGATTTGAAGTAATTGTGACAATGAGCCACGATGATGATCTTTGTTGAATTTGGGGTTGTTCTTGTGTTAAAATGTGAGGCTTGTAGTTCGGGGTTGTTGAGTTGTGTCATGAGGGCTTGAATGAAGCTCGAGGCCGAGTTGGTGCAATGGGAACTGATAGTTGAAGTTGGTGTTCTTTGGGACCGTGTTGGAGCTCAAGTAAGGGGAATCAAGTTTGTGGTGGTTGAGATGGCTGTGTTCATGAAATTGATGCTAATGGTGATGATTTTCAAGGGTTACAATGGCTATGAGCTTGGGAATGCAGAATTCTTGCCACTGCAGTGAGTTACAAAAGCATGGGTGGTTGTGCTGCAGGTTATTGCAGGGAATGATGATGTTGCAATTGAGCTGAAATTGGATTGTGAGGGTTGGAAGTAATGTCGTTGCTGTGGATATGAGATGGGAAGCACTGGATGGAACTGGTGGTGTGATATGGCCTGAGCTGAATTGAAATGAAGATGCAATTGGAGAGTGAAATGGCAGTACATCTTTTATATTGCAGGGACTGGTGGAACCAAATATGAAGCTGTGATGCTCCCGTGGTGTCTTTGGGAAGAGTCGCCATCGTGAGATACTGGGAGTACTTGGCTGGGATTGGAGTTACAACTGCAGGTCAGGTGCAGTTCAGGGAGGTTTTGCCTATGGCTGTTGTCTCAATGGAGTTGGTGAATGTGTTGGAATATGCAAGTGTTGGATGGTAATATGGCAATGGCTCTGGTTATGTTGCAGAGCTGTATAATAACTGAGGCAATGGGGGAGATGGAGCTGAAACTGCAGGTGGTCTGTAAACTGTGGTCTTTGTAAACTGCAGGAGATGAGTCTTGAGCAACTAGTATTGGTGGTTTGGCTGTGGCTGTGCTGGTGCTGCTGAATGAATGGTGGTTGTGCTGAGAAGCTATAGAATCTGGTGGTACAAGGAATGTGGACTAGGCAGTTCTCTCATGGGCTTTATGTGGTTGAATTTTGTACATAATTGGGGTAGAGAAGTGCAAATGAGTCTTTGTGGCACTGTGAATGTGAATGTGAATGCTGAATTAAAGGCACCTGGTGGCCTGAGCTGAGGCTTGAGATGGTACTAGTGAGGGCAGGATGATTTGCGAGGTCGATGTTGCAGCAGCGAAGAAGCTACGAAGTGTGTTGGAGATGTGACATTGCTTAGAGATTCACGAGGCGGTGGTGCTCAAGGGGTGGTAATGGATGCAAGTCGGTAAAGCTTTGGTTGTTGCTTCGTGTGTTGAAGAGAGATGCGATTATGTGATGCTTGGAGATGCAGGTACGGGATGGTCATGTGCAAATAATTGGTTGCAGGGGACTGAGTTGATTCAGCTGCTACAAAGCTCACATCAGGTTGCAATGCAAATTTGGTATTGGGTTGGTTTGAACTGAGTGCAAAGCTGGTGATGGTTACAGTAGAGCTCTGTGGAAATGTGAGCTGAGTTGCAGCCAAGGTTAAATTGGCTGTGACAGTGATGAATCTTGTAGTGAAGTTCGTAATTAGGTACTGGTGGTGATCAGCTGGTGCAAAGAAGCTACATAAGATGGTGGAGTTCTTTGTTGAAAGTGTAGGTCTTGGAATTGAGAATGACTCAGGAAGTGAAATTGCAGAATGCACAGCCATTACTACCGGAGGTGTAAGGCTAAAGCACCAGGATTGTGCATCAACGAGAGTTTGGCGGTGCAATGGCATGGTTGGCAGCCATTCGGCTCACTTCCCGGTGATCCAGTCGACTTGGGTCTAACTCGGACACTGACTGGAGCTGACCCGATCCGACTCGAGTTGACCCGACCCGCTGATTTAGTTGACCCGTTGGCCAGGCGGACTTTGCGGTCCACACGGAAGCCGTTTTAAGGCACTTTTCCTGGTCGTTTTCCGGCCACAATCCCAGTTTTCCGGCGACGATTTTTGGGTCATATTTTCTACATGGGTTTCTCCTTCTTATGGGATTGGTGGATTCTCACCTAATGGACTTTGAAGACTAGACCTAGTTTTAGAAATTGGAGAAAGCTATAAAAGGGAAGGTCTTCTACAACATCATAGATCTTATTCTTGGAACTTTGGAGAACCACTTTTGTTTACACAACTAGGGTTTGCTTTTGTTCATCTTCTTCTTTATTCAACTTATATTTTTGTGATGAACTCCATAGCTATGAGTAGCTAAATTCTCTATTATTGGTTAAGGATGTAGTCCGATTTCTAAAACTTGTGTTTGCTTTATGTATTAGTTTTCTCTCTTGATTATCGTTCAATTCTCTACTGTTTTTATGATCACATGATTGAAGTATTGTGATAGGATTATGGTGTTTGATTAGTTAAGTGGCCAATTAATTGAACTTGCATCTTAGTCCATAGCTATTTTAGGGTTTTTCATCAAGCGATAACTTGAATACGAAGTAGCATGATATGTTTACGGTTTGTAGTGATACACTCTCGTAATCATATGTAGAGTTTGACCATTGTCCGAATTGTTTTGCGCAGCGCATGACAATTGCATTGATTAGCCTATTTCAAACTTAATGCTCCTAGGAATTGAACTTGATTAGCGCAAGGCGTTAGGTTATTCTTTAGGTAGGATTCACATACGCAGCCCCTAATGTGTGTGTTGATGAACTTGAGAAATTAATAGATTATCTTGCTTTCTTGATTCTCTAGGCTTTTGATAACACAAAGAGATTAAATCGTAATTCTATTCATATAAGCAAGCACATGTCTAAGATTGAAGATGAATTCCTTGACCAATATCTCTCTCCATTGATTACTTTCACAATTTACTTTGCTTTTAATTTGTTTTTATTGTTTAAATAGAAATAAGAAATCCCCCAATTGGTTACTTTAAGAAATTGATTACGAAATAACTACAATCGCCTCTCTGTGGATACGAACTCTTTCTTATCATATACTTTAGGAAAGTGAAATTATTTTTGACGCATTTACCTAACAGCGATCAAATTTTGGCGCCGTTAGTCTGGGAGGCAGGCACGGCTAGTTATTAAGTTTTTAGTTTCTTTTTACAATTTCTGCTTTCATCTTTGCTTTTTGTTTCTTGTCGTGTTTCTCACTTGTTTGCGAGAATCGTTTGCAGTACCTAATCTGGCTTCTAAGGATTGGAATTATCCAAGGTGCGGGATAGCTACTCGCGGCACAATACTCCAACCAAGTCAAGACACAACGGACGAGCACGAGTTGGAAGTAGGAGAAGAGATTTTCCGACAACAAGAAGAAGGAAAAGAGGTTCCAATCGTAGAGGAACCACACGTGGAAGAACAAGGAGCAATGGATGATGCAAATCGTTCACTCAAAGGACTTAGCTTCTCATAGGCTTGATATACAACAGGGTGTATTCAAACGGACTCTACTTTTGAAATTAAACCGGGTTGCTTAGAGAATTACCAAAGTTCCATGGCATGGTGAATGAAGATCAAACAAACATCTTATGGACTTCCACACCATTGTCACGGCCATGCTCCCAGCGGATGTTGCGGCCGGATGGTGCAATGTTGAAATTTTCCATTTCTCTTTAATGGATAGTGCTAAGGATTGGTTGTTCTATTTACCTCCCGGAAGTGTCACAACATGGAATGGGTTGAAGAAACTCTTTTTAGAGAGATATTTTCTGCATCAAAGGCTACTCAAATTCGCAAGGAGATTTGTGGGATGAAGCAAAATGTGGGAGAATCTCTCTATATGAATGTTGGGAACGATATAAGAGATTGGTGGAAAAAGCTGCCCTCACCACCAATTTAGTAATGCTATGATCATTCAATATTTCTATGAAGGACTCAATCAAGTGATAGGAATCTCCTCGACAGCTGCGGGTGGTGGTGCACTAGTTAACAAGGCAGGTGGCACAAGCTAGAGAGTTGATTGAAAACATGGCAGCGAACTCACAACAATTCTTGAGTCGTGGTTCGGATGTGATTCTAAGAAGGGTGAGTGAAGTGAGCGAGGTTGAAGAGCTTCGTCAACAAATGGGTAACATGAACGCAATGCTTCAACAAGTTACATCCGCGGTGATACCAAGTTTCTCTCAATCTTATGAAGACGAGCAAGCTAATGCGATCTTTCCAAATCAACAAAGACGGTATGATCCCTACTCCAACACATACAATCAGGGATGGAGAGATCACCCCAATTTTAGCTATGCTAATAAGCAGGGAGCGATTCAACAACCTAGTTTCAACAACTCGAGTGGATTTCAACCTCAACAACAACAATTCCAACCTAGGCAACAATTTCAACAACAACAACAACCTCAAATGGGGTCCAATATGGAGGAGTTTCTGAAATCTTTTATGCAAAGAACGGAGAGTTCGGTTAAGGAGTTGCAAACTCAAGTTGGTTCTATGGCTACGGAGTTGAATCAATTGAAGGCACAAAATGGTGGGAAACTCCCTTCTCAACCTATCAACCCAAAAAGAGGTGTCAATGCAATTACGTTGAGAAGTGGTACACAACTTGTGCAACCTTGAAGCTGTTGATTCGGGCACGGTGGTGGAAACACCAAAGGAACCTGTTTTGGAGGAGAAAACCGAGGATTCTCCCAAACTTCGAGGTACCTAATTCTAACTCTAAAACTCCGGTTTCTACTTATGTTCCTCCTCTACCTTTCCCTCTCAGATTTAGCAAGTTCTAAGAAGGCGGAACTAGAAAAGGAGATTTTAGACGTTCTAAAGAAGATCCATGTGAACATACCACTCATAGATGCAATCAAGCAAGTTCCAAAGTATGCAAAGGTGTTGAAGGACTTGTGTACCAATAAGCAAAGGCTCAAAGGTAATGAAGTGCTTAGTGTGGGGAGAATGCTTGGAAATCTTACAACATAAACTCCCACTTAAGTGCAAGGATCCCAGCAGCTTTGACATTCCAAAGTCACAATTGGTAACACCACATTTAATAAAGCTATGTTGGACTTAGGTGCTTAGTTAATGTCATGCCTGCGTCTATGTATAATTCACTTGATCTTGGTCCTCTTAAAAAGGCTGGGAATTGTGTTGCAATTAGCCGATCGTTCTAATGTCACCCAATGGGTATTGTTGAGGATGTTCTTGTGCGGGTTAATCAACTAGTATTTCCGGCGGACTTTTGTGTGTTAGAGATGGATGAAGGTTCACGGACTCGTCTCTTCCATTCTACTTAGGCGTCCCTTCATGAAAACGAAAACCATTATTGATGTTGACAAAGGAACGCTAACTATGGAGTTTGATGGAGAAATAATACGTTTCAACATTTTCGAGACGATGAGATATCCTAGCGATGTCCACTCTTGTTTCTCCATTGATATGATGGACACATTGGCGCAACAAATGTTTGAGTTGAATGGTGTTGATACTTTGGAAACCGTGCTCACTACACCTATTGACAACGGTTATGCGTATAGTGATGAGATGAAAGAAACCATTGGTTCTCTTAACTCATTACCGGAAAAATCAGCAATTAAGAATGTTTCATATGCTTCTTTACCTTGCAATAATGAAAAACTTGTGTCATCTATTGTTAAACCTCCAAGTTTAGAATTGAAACCTCTTCCAAGTCACTTAAAGTACTTGTACTTGGGTGACAATGAAGATTTACCCGTGATTGTTTCTAACGAGCTTAATGAATTACGAGGAGCAAAAACTTCTAAGGGTGCTAAGGACGTACAAGACGGCCATAGGATGGACAATTGCCGAGCATCAAGGGTATAAGCCTGCTGGTTGTATGCATAAGATCGTGTGGAGGATGATTCAAAGCCTACAAGGGAAGTGCAACGTCGTTTGAATCCTCCCATGATGGAAGTCGTGAAAAAGGAGATACTCAAGCTTTTGGACGTGGGAGTTATCTACCCCATATCCGATAGCAAGTGGGTAAGCCCAGGTACAAGTGGTACCAAAGAAATCGGGAGTAACGGTGGTGGAGAATGATAAGAATGAACTTATCCCAACTCGTGTGCAAACCGGTTGGACGGTTTGTATTGATTATAGAAAATTGAATGGCACTACTAGAAAATATCACTTTCCATTGCCTTTTATTGACCAAATGCTTGAACGTTTAGCTGGACATTCTTACTATTGCTTTCTTGATGGCTATTCGTGTTATAATCGGGTTGGATAAGAGGAGGACCAAGAGAAAACCACTTTCACTTGTCCTTTCGGTACTTTTGCTTATAGAAGGATGCCTTTTGGCTTATGCAATGCTCCGGCTACCTTTCAAAGGTGTATGGTAAGTATATTTTCGAATATGTTGAAAACATAATCGGAAGTGTTCATGGATGACTTTAGTGTCTTTGGTGATTCATTTGACCTTTGCTTGAACAACTTGTCTCTAATCCTTGAATGATGTGTTGAAACAAATCTTGTGCTAAATTGGGAGAAGTGCCATTTCATGGTAACTCATGGCATATTTTTAGGCCATATAATATCTTCTAAAGGCTTGAAGTCGATAAATCTAAGATAGACCTTATTGCATACTCTAACCCCTCCCACTACGGTGAGGAGATTCGCTCTTTTCTTGGTCATGCAGGTTTTATCGTAGATTCATCAAGGACTTTTCCAAGATAGCATCACCACTTTGTAACCTATTGCAAAAAGATGTGGTTTTTAACTTTGATGAGAAGTGTGTGGCGGCATTCAATCGTTTGAAAGAACTTTTGATTTCAAATTTCCTATCATTAAACCACCGGATTGGAGTAAGCCTTTTGAGCTCATGTGTGATGCAAGTGACTATGCGGTTGGTGCGGTGCTTGGGCAACGTGTGGGAATCTTCCTCATGCTATTTATTATGCTTCTAGAACGTTAAATGAGGCCCAACAAAACTACACAACCACCGAAAGGAGTTATTAGCCATTGTTTTTGCTTTAGAAAAGTTTCGCTCTTATCTAATTGGTACAAAAGTTGTTGTCTTTTTCTGATCATGCGGCACTTAGATACTTGCTTACGAAGAAAGAGCGAAAGCAGAGGCTCATACGATGGATTTTACTCTTGCAAGAGTTTGATCTTGAAATTAAAGACAAGAAAGGAATTGAGAACACCGTTGCGGATCATTTGAGCCGACTTGCTATGGACAAGGAGACTATCCCGTTGCGTGAAAGTTTCCGGACGAGCAACTATTCTCCATTGCCTTTGGAGAACCATGGTACGCTGATATTGTTAATTACTTAGTGTCTAAACAAATCCCAAAGAACTTGTCTCGTCTTTGAGAGGGACAAACTTAAGAAGTTAGGAAACCAATACATATGGGATGATCCATACTTATGGAAACATTGTAGTGACCAAGTAATACGTAGGTGTGTTCGAAATTGAATTTAATTCTATCTTGTCTTTTTGCCACTCATATGCTTGTGGAGGACATTTTGGGAGTAAGAGAACCGCTCTCAAGGTATTAGAATGTGGTTTCTTTTGGCCAACTTTTTTTAAGGATGCACATGCATTTTGTATCACATGTGATAGGTGCCAAAGAACCAGGCAATCTAGTGCTCGAAATCAAATGCCGCAAACTATTATTCCATTTGTGGAGGTTTTGATGTATGGGAATTGATTTTATGGGCCCTTTTGTCAATTCTAATGGGAATTATTATATTTTTGCTTGTGGATTATGTCTCGAAATGGGTGGAAGCTAAAGCCACTCCAACTAATGATTCTAAAGTTGTTTCAGATTTTGTACAAGCTAATATTTTTGCAAGGTTTGGAATTCCAAGGGCTATAATTAGCGATGGAGGTTCACACTTCAAAACGAGGTTCTTGCAAAGCTTGTTAAGGAAGTACAATGTCGCATAGGATTGCAACACCCTACCATCCGCAAACAAATGGACAAGCCGAAGTTTCCAACCGAGAGGTGAAATCCATTCTTGAAAAGACGGTGAATCCCACAAGGAAAGATTGGAGTTCGCGACTTAATGATGCTTTGTGGCGTATAGAACCGCATATAAATCGCCCATTGTCGTAGAAGCGACAAATATAATTACACTTTCTTACTACTCAAAATATAAATATAGCAAGGGCAAGAAAGGATCGATCCCACAGAGAGGTCTAGGTTGTCAAATTTTTATGGTTTCCTATGTAAAACACTAGGAAGAATTCTGATTGTGTAAATAAAAATAAACAAAAAGCAAATAAACAAAGCACGCAAATCAAGGATGTGAAAATATTGGATAAAGGTTTCATCTTCAATTGTAAACAAGTTTATGAATATATGAATAGAATTCGTATTTAATCTCGCTATCATCAAAAGCCATAGAATACCTTATTGCAAGAATACTCCATAATTTCCAAAGTTATCAACACACACATTAGGGCTGCGTATGTGAAATCTACCTAAAGAATAACCTAACGCCTTGCTAATCAAGTTCAATTCCTAGGAGCATTAAGTTTCAGAAATAGGCTAATCAATGCAATTGTAATACATTGCGCAAAACAATTCGAACAAAGGTCAATTTCTACATATGAATACAAGGATGTATCACTACAACCTAGAATCATATCATGCTACTAGTATTCAAGGTTATCGCTCGATAAAAACCCTAAAATAGCTATAGATATGGATGTGAGTTCAATCAATTCTAGACTCGACTAAACAAACATTCAATCATATTGCAATCCATCAATCATGCAATTATTGTAACCGTAGAAAGTGAACGATAATATTGAGAGAAAACTAATTCATAAAAATCATAACTTAGTTGCAAAATCCGACTACGTCTTTAACCAATAATAAATCAAGTACTCATATTCATGGAGTTCATCACAAGAAGTTTAGAAGAACCTATCATGTGAAACCCTAGAACAAAGTAGAGATAATAATAATAAAAACGTCTCCCTAATGGAGATATATCTAGGTTTAGAAAAGAGTTTTCTATATATATGCTTTTCTCCCCATAAGGATACTTTCCCAAAATTAGGTTAATTCTTCTCAAAACCCGTCTCCAAGTTGGTCCACCAAGCCCAGGAGTGAAAAATATGTCTCTCGGGAATTTTGGGTCCAAAAGCGTCCCGGAATTGTTGACGTCATCGCCGGAGTCCGGCCACCGGCGCGGAATCCGTCGACAGTAAAATATCTCGAGCCACCTTTTGTCATCGGAAACTGTCACGGCGAGTGCACGGCTCCAAAGAGCTCATCTCCATATCTCTCGCAATTCAAACAATCACAAAATACCATCTAAACCAATTCCTCATTTCTTGCGAAACGCGCCAAAAAGCGTGATCGTAGCCCATATGTCCCCATCGATTCTTGCATCCGACTCATACCCCCTTCGTGATTCACTTTGAATCATTGTGATTCCCACTTACGGCTCCAAAATCCGATAAGGAACTATGCTCACCGGAAACACCAATTTCGCTCCGTTTTCGCCTTTGGCCGCATGACTCCAAGAAACCATTAGTTCTCCCTGTGTAATTCTTCATCTGCTCTTGTTGCTATCAATTTCACTGCCAATTTACCAGCCTAAGCCGCTTCTCTTGACTCATACTACTACTCAAAGACAATCACTCCATGGCGAGACTCATTCATTCTTCACATCAAGCCTTTGCCATACTCGGCTTTAGCTTCAGTTCAGTCAATGCCATAACCTCCGGCTCACTATCACTCAAACTCGGCCATCCTCTAGCCTTCATTCTCGCCACTTCGCCAACCTTCATGCCTCGCCAAGCTTCGCCCTTCTTACCAATATTACGTAATCGCTCCTTAAGCTTCAACTCCACCTTCCTTGCAGAGCCTCAGTCTTCTACATTGGCCTGATCTATTGCCGGCTTCACCATACTCACTGCAACTATCACCAGAACCACAATGCCAACTTCACTAAATATACAACCACACATTCCCCTTGCCATCATCCAGCCATATATTCATTCATTCCTTGAGCATTCATCCATTCTCTGTTTGCTTCATATTCACTACTCCATTAGTACCAAGCACCGGCTCTCCCGGAAATGCCTCATCTCACTATTCCTCATGCCGGTCACCACCGGCCTCAGGCAGAACCATAGCTCCACCTTCAGCCTGCACACTTCACAACTCACGCTTTTCACACCCGCCTTCTCAGTTCATTACAATGAGACTCAACCTTCCACGAGTCTTCCGCAATCAATTCGCGTTCCAACTTGAGCTCGAGACAATGGCGCGGCATCCTTCTCTTTTTTTTTCTTCTTGCGGCAAGACCCACGATCATTCTTCATCGTTTCGCCAATAGCTACGGCCAAACGTTACAACTCCATTATTTCAAGTACCACCAAAGACTCGAGATCCATCATTGTTCCATCACAAAGAAGAATAGCGCCACTTCTCGACTCCATCAACAGCGACCCACACTCGTCATCACTGCCTTCACTAGCCACAGTGCAACAAATTGATCATCATAAGCTCTGTCGAACAAGGTATTCTCAAGCTCTCCCTGCATCTTATTTTCTCGAACAACATCACCGATAACCTCTCATGTATTCAACGTTAAACAACATCGTGCCATGTATTCCCGTCACAAAATAAACCCAAGTCGTTCGTGCCATGTTACGAGCAGTTTATATGCCATTCTCTTTTAATGGAGACACCGATTTGCTAGTGATTCTAAGCCTCACTATATCACCTTCCCCGTAGAAAATTCACATTCAATCACAAACCCAATGTTCCCAAACATACACGAGGCTCCAATTTCGCAAAATCAAACCACTCAACCATAAAACTCGATTCTGACAACCCTCCTCCTTTAATGGCAGTGAAACAAACTTCTTCTCCTTGTCTGCGAGAACAATTCTCAACCCTTCGAGCCATGGTTATCGGCGTGAATGAGCTTGGCAACAGTGTCTCCCGGCTCAATGTAAATGTATAGATTGAATTGTGTAGGAAACCAAATCGGACTCGACCTAGTTCTAGTTATAAAGGAAGAGGTGCCCCCTTAACAACCGTCTGTCCGCTTATTAGTAAGTCTGTCAGGTGGTTACCCTTAACCCCATACTACTGCTGGTAGTGATCCCCAAAATAGTTGGCCCTTAACCTTGGTGGGCTCCGGATAGTGTTCGCCCATGAAATGATAATTTTGCCCTTTTTACTTGATTCTCATTTTGCTCATAACTTCTTCATACGAGCTCGAATGACTCAGTTCTTTCGGCATTGTCTTCATCTTCTCGTCCTCTACACAATGAAAAGTAGAAATCTTGTATTTGAACGAGTTCCAATTGGTCTTTTTGCTCCAAATGACTCCATTGCACCTAATAAACTTAAAAGCACACATAAGATACATAATTCACAAGAAAAATAGCAAAGAAAGCATAAACTACTAGATAGAAAGTACGGTGTATTCTACACCTATCAAAAACACCTATTGGGATGTCTCCTTTTAGGCTTGTTTATGGTAAACCTTGTCACTTACCCGTGGAAATTGAGCATAAGGCGTTGTGGGCTATTAAGCAATGCAACATGGAGTTGGATGGGGCTGGAAAGCAAAGAAAGTTACAACTTCAAGAGCTAGAGGAGATTCGTAATGATGCATTTGAAAGCTCACGGATTTACAAGGAAAACGAAAGCTTTTCATGATAATATGATTTCTAAGAAACAATTTTGCATTGGGCAGAAAGTGCTTTTGTTTAATTCTCGTTTGCAATTATTTAGGGTAAATTAAGGTCACGTTGGATTGGACCTTTTATTGTGACTAATGTGTTTTCTCATGGTGCAAAGTGGGAAATTCGTAGTTTAGCTACGTGTAATGAACTTAAAGTGAATGAGCACCGATTGAAACCATATTATGAGAACTTCTCTTCGGATGTCGTGGAAGGAGTTAATCTTATGGAAGTACTCCCTCTGAAGGAGTCATAGAAAACAAGGAGATAGTCGGGCTGGCGACTTTAAACCAAGCGCTAAATGGGAGGCAACCCATCGGTTTTGTATCTCTCATCTTTTATTTTCTTTTCTTGTCCTGTTTTTACTTTTTTCTGATTTTTGTCACTTTTCAGTTATGATTTCCCACCTTAACTTTCTTTGGACGATTCAATTACATTGAGGACAATGCAAAGTTTAAGTGTGGGGAGTGGTTTTGTGTAAATTTTTGCAATTTTTCAACTTTTTTGTGTAACTAGTGAATAAGAAAACTCCAATTTGTAGTTATTTAGAGTCACATAGTATACATGTCGCTAAGATTACATCGAGAATCTCACAATAGTGACTGAACTTAGAGATGACAGAGAACATGATCGGGTTTCTTAATTGTATGAGAGTTAAAGTTGGATTTAACCATGCCAAAGGGCAAATAAGGTGCAAACCGAATTCGGTATTAGAACAAATGATCCCCTATAGTGGAGACTACCCATG
This sequence comes from Papaver armeniacum, assembly GCA_023531295.1. Lineage (NCBI taxonomy): Eukaryota > Viridiplantae > Streptophyta > Magnoliopsida > Ranunculales > Papaveraceae > Papaver > Papaver armeniacum. The sequence continues at coordinate 20,071 of JAJJWW010016229.1, forward strand.
TTACATAATGTGAGGCACCAACCTTCAATTCTTTGTACTGTCTAAATTTGTGCTTTTAGAGTGTGTGTCACCGTACGTAAATTCGGGCAGAATGGTGAGCTGTCCAACTTCCCACCATAGAAGCACTATTTTGATCTCTTGAGTGCTATTTTTATCAACCATGTTGGTGACATCAATTGCTAACTTACATACCACTTGTGATCTTGTTCGCATGATTAGCACCATCCACCTTATCTCTCTCTACACCAACAAGGTCCATAGAAACACCATCATCATCAACAAGAGGAGCATCACAAATTCGAGGGAAAGTTGAACACGTTCGAGGTTTACAAGCAACAATACGATGTAATGGGCAGATTTGATTTGAGTAAAGAAAAAAAAAGGGGGCGAGAATTTTTATAAGTTGAAGACTATATTACAAGAGCGGAAAATTATCAAGGATGAGAATTAGAAGTCTATGATATCAAGACATATAAGTTGTGAAGATTCAAGCGGTAAAGTACTTATACCATGGCATTGTACTTACATTTTTATTTTTGTATTTTACTTTCTCTTGTCTCAATGAAAAAAAAAAAAAATTTGAAAAAAAAAAAAAAAAGAGACAAGAGAAAAATGTTTTTATTTTGTTTTATTTTTATTTGTTATTCTCTAAAAAAAAAAAAAAAAATGGGTTGTATAGTTTGTTTTTATTTTTGTATTCTTTCAATAAAGCCTATGGAAAGAAGGAATATCTATAATGAAGTTTCAAGCGACAAGGAATTTGAGGGAAAGAATCATATTGTCGAGATTCTACGAAGTTCAAGAGTTATCATCAAGAGTTGAAGACCAGAAGACGAAGATGAAGACGCGATAGAAGACCGAAGACGTTTCTATGGATCTTTGTGAGAGTGGTGCTAGCTGAACGCCGAACGGATACACGGTAAGTAAGCATATTCCCACCTTCGTTAAATGGTTGATTTCCTTTCGAAGAGATCGTCAGAAAAATGGGATTTCAAAAATATATAAAAAGATGTGGGTTTTCAAAACATTCGGAGGGTTAAGCCTTCCTACTATTCTACGTGTCGCAGATTCTCTCTTCATTCCAACCTGGACACATGTGTGACCATAAAAGCTGTTTATTATTGAGAGCAATTTCATAAAACCCCTTTCTTGTTTGCGAGTCGAGACTTTTGATCACTCCAACCCGAATTTTTAGTCGAGAAGGGATGGTTTCTCAACTTTTAAGAATGAGATTGTGTTCATTTATGTGTCTAACTTCTTATGACTAGTGTGCGAGAATCTCTATGTCTTCTTAGCGCGTTGGATACTATCATTACGGAGAACTAGTAAGTTGGTAAAATAGGTTTTGTGGGTATATCTCTAGTAAACCCTCACGAGACTATAACTCGTCCCACTAGGGACACCTAGGGGTTTAAAGGCTTGTTATTTATGCTAAAAGTGACCGTAGCCTCGGCGACACGGAGTTGTTGTATTTTATTATTTTGTTTGATTTGCTCGAGGACTAGCAAAGTCTAAGTGTGGGGGAATCGATAGGTGTAGAATACACCGTATTTACTATCTAGTAGTTACGCTTTCTTTGCTATTTTTCTTGTGAATTATGTACTTTACGTGTGTTTTTGAGTTATTAGGTACTCTGGAGTCGCACGGAGGAAAAGAAGCGGAGATTACTCTAATTGAGCCAAAAGGACAAAATTGTCGTCTCATGAGCTAACTACTATTTGGAGCCTAGTCAAGGTTAAGGGGCTACCCTACTAGGAGGAATACTATCTGGAGTCGACCGAAGGTTAAGGGGCTGTAACAAGGATGGCCCTTATCTGGGACTAGGGGTTGGTGGAATACAATTATTACAACCCTAAGATCGACTTTCTTCTTCTCATTCATTTCACTGAAAAAGAATTTGAGAGATTAACAAGCGAGCCTCCGCTCTACTAAAACCGAGAGGAGGAAAATCAAATTGAGAGATGTAAATCGATGCCTTGATGGGTCTGAGAACTTGAGATGAAGAGATGACAGAAGAACGATGATGTTCATAGCTCGTAGAGAAGGAGAGATTGAAAGTCTGTTGATGTTAAGAAAGGGGTGAATCGATCGAGATGAACTTAGGGTTCTTTGTAGTCGTTCTTGGGTTGAAGCTTTTGACTGGGCGAGAAGTTTGGGGTTCATATGGAATTTGTGAGGGCTTGGTTATTTCAGATCGATGGCTAGAAGGAAATCTTGGTGGTTGATCAATGGCGTGGTCTTGTTCAAATGAATCCAAGGAAGAAGAGAAGATGGGGTTGACTCGATTTAATGGAAAATGAGTGATAACTATGCTGCCATGGATTTGAAGTAATTGTGACAATGAGCCACAGATGATGCTGTTGAATTTGGGGTTGTTCTTGTGTTAAAATGTGAGGCTTGTAGTTCAGGGTTGGCTGAGTTGTGTCATGAGGGCTTGAATGAAGCTACAGAGGCTGAGCTGCAATGGGAACTGATAGTTGAAGTTGGTGTTGATGGGACTGTGTTGGAGCTCAAGTAACAGGGAATCAAGTTTGTGGTGGTTGAGATGGCTGTGTTCATGAAATTGATGCTAATGGTGATGATTTTCAAGGGTTACAATGGCTATGAGCTTGGGAATGCAGAATTCTTGCCGCTGGTGAGTTACAAAAGCATGGGTGGTTGTCTTTGCAGTTATTGCAGGGGAATGATGCTGTGTGCAATTGGTGAAATTGGATTGTGAGGTTGAAGTAATGTCGTTCTTTGTGGATATGAGATGGGAAGGCTTGGATGGAACGGTGGTGTGATATGGCACGAGTGAATTGGAAATGAAGATGCAATTGGAGAGTGAAATGGCAGTGCATCTTTTATATTCACAGGACAGTGGAACAGATATGAAGCCGTGATGCTCTGGTGGTGTCTTGGGAAGAGCGCCACCGGTGGACAGATACAGAGTGAGTAGTTTGGGATTGGAGTTAAACCGCAGGTCGTGCGTTGAGGAGGTTTTGCCTGTGGCTGTTGTCTCAATGGAGTTGGTGAATGTGTTGGAATATGCAAGTGTTGGATGGTAATGTGGCAATGGCTCTGGTTATGTTGCAGAGATGTATAATAACTGAGGCAATGGGGGAGATGGAGCTGAAACTGCAGGTGGTATGTAAACTGTGGTCTTTGTAAACTGCAGGAGATGAGTCTTGAGCAACTAGTATTGGTGGTTTGGCCGTGGCTGTCTTTGGTGCTGCTGAATGAATGGTGGTTGTCTGAAGCTATAGAACTGGTGGTACAAAGGAATGGGGACTAGGCAGTTCTCTCATGGGCTTTATGTGGTTGAATTTTGTACATAATTGGGGTAGAGAAGTGCAAATGAGTCTTTGTGGCACTGTGAATGTGAATGTGAATGCTGAATTAAAGGCACTGGTGGCCTGAGCTGAGGCTTGAGATGGTACTAGTGAGGGCAGGATGATTTGCAGGCTGGATGTTGCAGCAGCAAGAAGCTACAGAAGTGTGTTGGAGATGTGACATTGCTAAGTTACAGGCAGTGGTGCTCAAGGGTGGTAATGGATGCAAGTCAGTAAAGCTTTGGTTGTTGCTTCAGGTGTTGCAGAGAGATGCAGTTATGTGATGCTAGAGATGCAGGTACATGATGGCTGTGTGCAAATAATTGGTTGCAGGGGACTGAGTTGATTCAAGCTGCTACAAAGCTCACATCAAAGTTGCAATGCAAATTTGGTATTGGGTTGGTTTGAACCCGAGTGCAAAGTGGCGATGAATTCTGATAAAGCTCGTGGGAAATGTGAGTGAGTTGCAACCAAGGTTAAATTGGTGTGTGTGATGAATCTTGTAGTGAAGTTCGTAATTAGGTAATCGTGGTGGTGCTCATTTGGTGCAAAGAAGCTACATAAGATGGTGGAGTTCTTTGTTGAAAGTGTAGGCATGGAATTGAGAATGACTCGGGGAAGTGAAATTGCGGGAATGCACACCATTATGGCGGAGGTGTAAGGCTAAAGCACCAGGATTGTGCATCAACAGAGTTTGGCCAGTGCAATGGCATGGCCTGGCTTGGCCATTCAGCTCACTCAGCTGATCCAGGTCTGACTTGGGTCTAACTTAGACCTAACTGGAGCTGACCCGATCCGACTCAGAGTTGACCCGACCCGCTGACGAGTTGACCCGTTGACCGGGCGGACTTTGTCGGTCACCGGAGCCGTTTTCCGGGCACTTTTCCGGTCGTTTTCCGGCCACAATCCCAGTTTTCCGGTGACGATTTTTGGGTCATATTTTCTACATGGGTTTCTCCTTTTTATGGGCTTGGTGGATTCTCACCTAATGGACTTTGAAGACTAGACCTAGTTTTAGAAATTGGAGAAAGCTATAAAAGGGAAGGTCTTCTACAACATCATAGATCTTATTCTTGGAACTTTGGAGAACCACTTTTGTTTACGCAACTAGGGTTTGCTTTTGTTCATCTTCTTCTTTATTCAACTTATATTTTTGTGATGAACTCCATAGCTATGAGTAGCTAAATTCTCTATTATTGGTTAAGGATGTAGTCCGATTTCTAAAACTTGTGTTTGCTTTATGTATTAGTTTTCTCTCTTGATTATCGTTCAATTCTCTCTTTTGTTTTTATGATCACATGATTGAAGTATTGTGATAGGATTATGGTGTTTGATTAGTTAAAGTGGCCAATTAATTGAACTTGCATCTTAGTCCATAGCTATTTTAGGTTTTTCATCAAGCGATAACCTTGAATATTTAGAGTAGCATGATATGTTTACGGTTTGTAGTGATACACTCTCGTAATCATATGTAGAGTTTGACCATTGTCCGAATTGTTTTATGCAACGCATGACAATTGCATTGATTAGCCTATTTACGAAACTTAATGCTCCTAGGAATTGAACTTGATTAGCGCAAGCGTTAGGTTATTCTTTAGGTAGGATTCACATACTGTGAGCCCTAATGTGTGTGTTGATGAACTTGAGAAATTAATAGATTATCTTGCTTTCTTGATTCTCTAGCTTTTGATAACACAAGAGATTAAATCGTAATTTATTCATATAAGCAAGCACATGTCTAAGATTGAAGATGAATTCCTTGACCAATATCTCTCTCCATTGATTACTTTCTACAATTTACTTTGCTTTTAATTTGTTTTTATTGTTTAAATAGAAATAAGAAATCCCCCAATTGGTTACTTTAAGAAATTGATTACGAAATAACTACAATCACTCTCTCTGTGGATACGAACTCTTTCTTATCATATACTTTAGGAAAGTGAAATTATTTTTGACGATACGACAGCGATCAATACTTACGGCAAATAGTAAGTTATTGCGAAGATATCGCCACCTTATTTGAAAGGATTTGCTTCTCTTTAGAAAGGGTTTCGTTCTCATCTGACAAAGTTTCTAACCTCAGATTATCTTTAGTCAAAGAGTAAGAGAGGCGAGATAATTCGCTACTTAAAAAATCCAACTTCTGAATTAGTTGAACATTCTCTTTGGTAAGATTATCTACTTGATCGACAGAATATGTATGAAGATTATCTAGTTGGTTATATTGATCCATCCAAGCATCTCTATCCATTCGGACTTCCTCATCGACGGATTCTAACTGATATATCTCCATTTTTCGTTTCTGGTTTAAAGCTCAATGCGCAAACAAAAAAATGACGAAAGTCGAGATTCAAGTTATACCTTTTAACTCTTTATTCTTCTTGCGAAGATTGTCACGGTCCAACGAAATATTCTCAAGCTTTTGATTCTCAAAGTGGAGAGTGTCACATTTCAAGGTCATGGCTTCGAGGTTATTCTTCAAAACTTCAACTTCCTTCTCTAAGGATGTTTGCGAAGCCATTCTGTCAGAGCCAAAATACCTACCTAAAATCTCCCAGACGCTAGATTTGATAGGATCAATGGAAGCTTTCTTGACGTCATCCAGAATATCTGACAAAACCTTGAAAGCAATATCTATCCCTTCCAAATTCTCTCTAGTAAAAGGGAGAGATTCGCAGGAAGAAGTGATGATGGTTGAAGGGGAGAATTGAATAAATCTTTTTGGTAGGGTATATCATTTGAAGATGAAATTTGGTGAAGGTTAATGATAGGGGTTGAGGAAATGTCAGTAGAAGAGGCAATGACAGCAGAAGAAGAAAAAGGTCCATTTACAACGAGATCATCGCGAGGAGCTTCATTTATAGAGAGTAATGCAGGGGAGAAGTCTGAGGTGGTATCTTCGCAAATAAGGAGAGGGGATGCAACTTGCGAAGACATCGCAGAAGGTGTAGAAAGCTTAAACGGAGGAAACAAAACAAAAGTCTCAACGTTTTTAGAGTGGCGAGATTTCTTGGGGGGCTTATCGACATTTCCATCACCCTGCGATTCGCAAGTCGAATAAGAAACAGAGGCAACAATATTGTTATTAAAAAATAAGTGTTTCTTAATACCTTGCTACTCGCAGACTTTCTTTTGGTTGCAGTGAATTTCGTTCAGAACACCAGGAGCATTAGGGTTCTGGATTGTGAACTTGGTATTAGATCTGTTCTTGCTGAAACAGAAACAATATGAGAATCATTAAAGGAGGAGCAATATCAAGTAAAACAATTTCAATGGAGAAGATCAATCTCAGAAAGATCAATTTCAGCAAAACCAACAAACCTTGATGACTCCATAGAAACAGTAGCAGAAAACACTAGCAGAAAGATGAACAGTAATAAAAATTTGCAGATGATAAAAAGGTTCACAAAGAATGGAAAGATGAAGAAGACGAAGTAAAAGAAAGAAAACAAATTTCATGAGGGACTTCTCCTTGAATAGCAAGAAACCTAAGAACCGAGTTAGCATTAAATATCTTAGGTAAAAGGGGGAAACATTAAACACGTGTAAGCAGTTATACTAATTCATGGAATCCTGTCGGCAGATTAATGGAAAGAAAGAAACAGCTGCGGTAGTTTGAGAGTATTAGTTCTCATGACATTCTCTTCTTCGCAGAGAATATATGAGAAGAGGCAAGATGTAGGATCAGAATATCGCAACACCAACACTCTTACGAAATCAATAAACGACACATTGCGAGATTATCGCATAATGGTAATAATAATGACGCAATGGATGACGGCAGCTTGAACACGAGAAAGGTATGAATTCTTGGCAAGATTTGGGAGCGTCGCGATATTCAACAATTGTACACTTGCGACACTTCGCAAGTCATTCCCGAAAATAAAGGACAGCTTAGCTGTCATCCACTATGTAATACCCTATATAAAGAGCCGAATAGGCTTAATGAGGGAGAGATCTTTTTTTGGAAAGGAGAGCAAGTAATTAAGAGAGAGAAAATTAGAGCAATTATAATTCTTGGTTCATTTCCTTGTAAACATTTAAGAAATTAATTAATAAAAACGATTTCTACTCATCTTATAATGGTTTGATTGTACGGATTCTCATGAGGGGTGTAGTGTGGGATTTCCTGCAACTACAGGTTAAGTCCGAACCTTTGTATCAAGTAAACATACTTCGTTGTTGTATTGTCTCTATCTCGTATCCATAGACGATCACACGAAGTGTGAACCGATTAGTTGTATTGTTTCGACTCAGTCCATAGACAATCACTTTCGGAGAAAGGACTTATAGGTAGGAAAAGTTTTAGCTTGAGGTATATTTGGGTACCTCGCCTTTTCAATTGGTATCGAGGCGAGTGCAAACAAGAAAGATCTAACAATATGTGTTTGATACGGTCCAACCTATAAGACATGAGTCAAAGTAGAGTTAAGCGAGAGTGAAAACTAAAGAAAGACTCAGTTAACGTATCTCAAGACGTTGGAAGTTTTGATTTTAATAAATGTTTTGAAGGGGCTTCTTCATCAAGTTCTACTTGCTCTTCTGAGAATAAGTTTGAAGGTTCTCTAGAGGAGATTAAGTTAAGCCCTGTATTCGCAATCAATGATTCAGATTCTAAAAAATCTCTTTTTGATGACGAGAATTTTTTTGTTCTATGCTTGAGATTTCTGATGAAAAATCAAGTGTAAAAACATCCGAACTAAATGAATTAAGTAAACAATTTCTTATTTGTTCTAATGATCTTCTTTTCAAGACTTGAAAGAGAACGATATTTAACTTTAAAGTTTGAAAAATCTCGATGAACAAAGATAACTTGTCAAAGAAAATTACTCACAACAATTGCGAGTTTTAAAGATAAAGTAAGTGTTGGTTTCTCTCTTTTTAAAGAGAAAGAAGGAGAATATCTCTCACGAGAAAAACGCCTTGAGGCTGATCTAGCCGGTGCTCTTTGATAAAATCAAGACGTTGGAAGAAGAAAATTTGGAACCGAAAAATCCAATGAAAGATCAAACAAGTTAACCTCAATGTTAGAAGCAAGTAGAAATCATCGTGATACACGAGGATTGGGCTATAAGGGAATAAATTGCTTCAAATATTAGCAAAGAGGTAAAATTTGTTAAAAGCAACAAATTCTTCTCAATCAGGCTTCCACTGATGACAAAGATGCTCATATTTCTTGTAAAGAAGAGAAGTTTGTCAAGAAGGCGACAACGTTGAGCAAGGATAAGAAGAAGAAAGAAGAAAACTCGACTCAAGCTCAATACAAGAGGATCCACAAAAAGGTAACATTAAAAATCATACTTCGTATATTTATACTAAGCGTCGCTATTATTGTGGTAATAAAGGACACTTGCAATGGGGATGCAAGGTTCGTAAGATGCAATATGCTCTTTCTTTTGTATCAAATGAATTGGCTAAGTTTGCTCCTCATAAGAACTCAGATCGTTATTGTCCTAAGTTTAGGCAAAATAATTATTATAACGATAGTTCAAATTTTGCGTATCACTCGACAAGTTCATCTCATAAAATACCCAATTATAGAAAGAGAGATGACGGTTCAAATGCAAAGACAAGATCTGATGTTCCAAATTGGAGAAAGGATGTTTCACAAAGTATTCAAAAGGACAATGATCCTAATGGTATTTTCAAGGAGAAAGCTTCTCTTGCGAAACCCAACTCTAAATGGATCCTTAAGTCCTCCATAGCCAAGAAGGGACCAAAAGTTAGTCACAAGAATGACTCTCAGCTGTGAATTGTTGGTGACAATAACTACAAGAGTCTTCTTGAAAGACTAAAGAAAGACATTATGTCTGAAATCTCTTGTACTATAAAGGTTGTGATAATGACACTCTTCATCACAAGTCAATGAAGAAAAACAAGAGATGGTACAAGAGAAAACAAACCAAGCAAGAGGTCAAGAATGATGATTCGGGTCTTAGTCACTGTGACGAACAAGACAAGGATCAACTCAACACAACCTAGTTGTGTTAGAATGTACTTACTCACCTTGGTGCTCAATTTTGAAAGGTGAGGAAGCACATGAAAAAACTGAGAACATGATCTCTCGATTATTATATGACTAATTAACATTTTTAGGGAGATTTATTTTCTTCGATAATCATATCTTCTATATCTATTTTTGATCTTTTGATAGAAACGGTAATTTTGAGTTGATTATGTTGATATGTTTTTATAATATATGTGTAGCTCTTGCTTTTGTGGTCAAAACGAGCCAAAAATCACTGAATTCGGACATCGTATGCAAAAGTTATGTCGAAAACAGTTTAGTGTTGTGATTTGTCACAAGTAACACTTGGGAACCGATCCTAGTACCCTGTCATAGTGAGGGAACCGATCCTAGTACCATGTCATGGTGAGGGAACCGATCCTAGTGAGAAGTCCCCTTACGAAGAAGTGTAAAACTGTTTTTGCGATATGCAATTCGGTTACTTACCAACCTCTCGTGAATGTACCCTACAAATCGATGATTTGTACAGGAATAGCTCGTGTGTTGGAAAGACTTATTTTAAGATAACATGAACAAGTCATGGGAAATCTGTATATATTTTTAGTTGATACATTCATAACTACATATTTTCCATTTTGACTAGTTGTGTATATACTTCTTTCATTAGAAGCATGGCTAACGTATGTTTTTCTTTTTTGGATGGTCGTCCTCATGTATAACGGTTCAGCCTGAAATAAAAGGTGTTGTTTCTTGGTTGGAATCGTTGGATTAGAGATGAGTTTTTGGGAGGAAATAAAGAAGACCAAGATAGGATCAATCGATTCAATCAACAACTTCATTTTGTTCTAAACACGACTCCCAGATGTGGATAGGTTTGTTTACTTCATTGCTTGCTTTTTATTTTTGTGGTTGCATTTTTTCCTGAAGAAGTTGTCTGGTGTTAAGATACTTGTAAGAGTCACATTGTATGCATGGTCTTATAGGATACTGTTATATATGCAATTACAAAATAAAAGTTTTATATGTCCAAATATGTGTGTTAAGTGAAGGTCACTAGTACAAACAGACGCTTTTGCCACGCCAAATTGGCGTGTCCATAGGGGTTTTGACACGCCAATTTGGTTTGGACTTGGCGTGACTTACGCTGCGTGGTTTTAGGTAACACGACGTGGTTTTAGGTACTTATAGCCACGCTTGCCTTGCGTGTCTATTTACGCATGAAATAGACACGCCTTGGGCACTATAGGCGTTGCTTTATATAGTGTTCAAAAACTTAAAAACTTGGTACTCTATAGACACACGATTTATTATTTTGGCGTGGCTATTTGGTTCACTATAGACACGCAAATTGCTTTCAGCGTGGCTATTTGGTTCACTTTAGACACGTAAATTGATTTTTGGCGTGGGCTGGCTTTGGTACACTATAGACACGGAAATTGCTTTAGCGTGGCTATTTGGTTCACTTTAGACACGCAAATTGCTTTTGGCGTGGCTATTTGATTCACTATAGACACGCAAATTGCTTTTTGGCATGGATATTTGGTTCACTTTAGACACGCAAATTGCTTTTTGGCGTAGCCATTGGTTATCCAATAGACATGCTGTATAGGTTAAACGTGGTTATATGTTATGTTTTAGCCACACCAATTTCACTTACCTTCATCCACGTGGCTGTATTAGGAACCGTTGAATACCATCCACATGTAACGTTGTGAGTCGTTCATTGGATATCCTATAGACACGCCCCATAGGCGTGGCTATCGTGATATTTAGCCACGCCAATTTCCAATTACCTTGATCCGGACAGTATTAGGAATTGTTGGATCTCATTTAAGATGATGCAATATTGACCGTTAAGTTATATGCATCCTTCATCAAATCCACATGTAACGTTGTGAGCCGTTCATTGAAGAACCTATAGACCGCCATATAAGCGTGGCTATATGTGATATTTTGCCACGCCAATTTATAATTACCTTTATCCACGTGGTGTATTAGGAACCATTTGGATCTCGTTTAAGATGATGCAATATTGACCATTCGGATGTAACGTAGACCGTCCACATGTAACGTTGGGGAGCCATTCATCGGAGAACCTATAGACCGCCGCCATATAGCGTGGCTTTATGTGATATTTAGCCACGCTTGATTTATATCTCTTAATGTGTCTTTATGTTATGTTTATCCACGCCAATTAATCTCGAAGCGTGTGTATTACGCGTGTGACGCCTCTAAGCCGTTCAGATATGACGCATCTAAACCATCCACCTGGCACTATCCAAATTTTCTTATACTTTATATAAATTGTGGTTAAATAACGAAATTCATATATGCCAAAAATTCATATTATTTTTAATAACATAGTAAAAAATGTTGAGCTTTGCTCTAACAGTTTGCAAAAGAAAATATTAAGAGCATTTATCCGAAAATCATCAGTTTTTTCTTCAACTTTTTAATGGTGGTGTCTCTTCAAGCAATTGATCAGGTTGTGACATTCTTGACGCGGTAAACCTTGTCATCCTTTGTTTCCCATCTGGAAGTTGGTATGCTTGATCTACACTTTGTACATATAACTTTCTCTGCCCCTTTTTAATCTTCTTTGGAAGCTTGTCAGAGGCTGCATGACTCCCCGAATGTGGATTGACTGCTAGGTGCTCCTCATTCAGTTTATCTTCTGCAAGGCTGCTTGTTGTTCTTAGGTCACTGTCCAATTTCTTCTCAGAATCTAAAACTGGTTCTGGTTGCTTATGAGGTTTTCCATGATGTGGAGTTTCCTGCAGCAAGAGATTAGAAGTATTATATATATATATATATATATATATATATATATATATATATATATATATATATATATATATTCTAATCAACATAATTAGTCATCATCATGTGAATTCTCAACAAGAGGCAGAACAAAGTCATTTTTCCAACAATGTAATTAAGC
>JAJJWW010016230.1:0-74124 GCA_023531295.1 Papaver armeniacum
CAAAAATCAAAGATTACTACAACAACGGATTTTTTCTTAAAGATCGCTCTTCAAGCAATATTCAAGAAAAAAAAGGCAAGATGTAGGAGTAGAATATCGCGACATCAATACTTCGCGAGATTAATAAACGACTACATTGCGAAGGCGTCGCAGGTAAGAAATATAAATGACGCAATAGATGACGAAAGCCAGAACGTGAGAAAGATGTGAAGACGTGGCGAGATTTAGGAGTGTCGCAAGGAAAAATGTTTATAACACTCATGACACTTCGCGAGTTATTCCCGAAAATAAAGGACAGCTTAGTTTGTCATCCCTTTGTGTATTACCCTATATAAAGGGTTGAGTTAGTCTGTTGTGAGGGGGGTTCTTTTTGAATTGTTAAGCAAGTCATTAGGAGAGAGAAAATCTAGAGTGATTGTAATTTCTTTAGCTCTGTTCTATCTATCCTTGTAAACATTTCAAGAAGATAATCAATAAAAATATATAGTTATTCATCTTCAAATGGATTAGTAAAGTAAATTCTTGTGAGGGGTGTATATAGTTATCAATAAAAATCACTGTTCCAGGATATTTTTGAATGATAAACTTGAATCATGATTTAGTTCCGAACAATAAATTGTTCTCCACCGAAATTGATCAAGTATGAACAAATGTTCATTAAGCTTAGTCATTATATTTCGAGAAATTCGTAAACTAAATATTAGTTCTCGACTCGAAATTCTCGTCTATGCAAGCTAGTCTAATTAGTTATGCGACAAACATTTCAAGGATATAAAAGTGAATATAACTTGAGAAATAAGTGGTTCAATCTTCACTTACCTTTTGTTGATGAAGTTCTCCAAAAGCTTCGGTTGATCTTCGCCTTCAAATGGTATAACGCAAATGATGACTGGCTCGTTTCTCAACTACACTATCCTAAACCGAGAATAACTAATCGTAGACTAGAAATCAAGATATAGTTTTGACAACTAAATTTGACAACAAGCTCGATATAGCATCACTTGTGAGTTCGACCGAGCAATGCTCTAATTGTTCTTGAATACCTTTTACCTTGGAGTTGATCTTGCAAACATCCTTTTGCATTTGTTGAAGAAGACTCAAGGTTATTGGATCACAAGAACCGTCAAGAGGTAAAATAAATGCCCTTTTTCTTTTGTTCTCGTTCGTTCTCATACGTTTGAACGTACTTTCACAATATAAAATAGGAGATCCAATATAATTTCCAATCGGATCAATGAAGAATTCTCCACATATGCGTTCAATAAGGCAGGGAAACCCAAATTTTTTGTTAGAAAGGGTCATTGTAGCCATTTGATGAATAATCCATCCATATATGTCAAGACCTTGAGTTTTCATTTCGAGAAAATAGACTAACGTTGCAAAGTCACGACTCCAATGAGCATCTTCTACCGTGGAGGGACAGATGTTTGGAATTCCAAACTTCCCAAAGACCTTGAAAGCCATGCTAAGCTCTTTGTATCGTACTTTGTGATTCCTCAGGATAGATATCTAAAACTCTTCTTAATTGATTGGTTTAAGGTTGTTCTTGAGAGGTGGTTATTAACCCAGGCTTCTCAACTAAATGCGTGTAAGTTTCCCCGATTTGTGAGGTTTGCTAGCTTTGTCTATTGCAAACATATTTCCAATCCTTGATCTAAAAGAAAATCAGATAGGCTTATCTGTTAGAAGCAGATTGGTATCAAAAGTCTTCACTTATGTTGTAGCAACTCTTAGGATGTAAAGGACATCAACTAAATGAATCAATTGCGTAGAGCCTTGTGAGGTTCAAGAGACGTTAGGAGCACGACTGCAACTGAATTGCTTGGACGGTGAATTATAGCGGCTTAATACAATTCGGTGTTCAAATCTGGACAAGGTCCCGGGGTTTTCCTGCAGTTGTAGTGTTAACAAACCTTCTGGTGTCTTGTGTTTATCCTTTCCACATTATATTGGTTTATCTTTATAATATGAATATCACAAGTAATACGTAATCAGATCTACTCCCTTTGTCCATATTATATAGGCGGGGTTTAGAAATATTCTAGTCCCATTAGATAAGCGGAGTTCCAATTCCAAGGATGTTTATTCCACATATACCCTTATTTATAATGCATGGGTATCATAAAAAGTAAGCTAATGTCTCTTGTGAAAAAACAGGGGTCTAACAACCACACCCATTATTTCGCTTAGCAATCTGTATGGACTAACTCCAATATAATTCTGAGAGCACCATCTAATAAAGCGATCTCAATCAAGAATTATATCCAAGAGTTGTATCTCTTGTTTCTGAATGTAATCGGCAAATCAAACAGATAGAAATCCGTGAGCGATATGAAGTTTCCTTGATAAGAGGAAGATACATGCACATCTTAATCGAAGGAGATTGTGATCTGGCTTCTGAAACTGAATTTACAGTTGGGTTAGAAGCGATTGGTATAGTGGACTCTTTATAACATCCTCGAATAGAGAGTTTACTCAAGAGATGTTCAATTTCCAAGGCATCCGTTTTGAATTTTGCCTCGAGTAAGGTTCGTGAGGAGCAGACTTTGGCTTTTTCCTCGCTAAGAGCCTTTAATTTAGAGTCACGATCTTTAACTATACCAATAAGTGCATTGACTTTGTGTTTCAACCGATTGATTCTATTAGCATGGATTCTAACAAGATTTAGAATCATTTCACTTTCTTTGGCTGGATCCCTTTCTTCAACAGAGTCAGACTCGTTCGAAAGATAATCGAGGTAACACTTATCAGTGCAATCCTGTTTCGTCGGAATGCAATGTTCATCTAAAATTGAGATAGACGAATCTTTCTCTTTAATAGATTTCAGGGAAATAGAATTTCATTTCTGGTGATGCGTTTATCAGAGATAGCACAACTGTCCATAAAGTCAGATTGCTACAAACAGACTTATGAGGTCTTAAATATGTTTGCCTGCTCTGATACCAATTGAAAAAACAGGGGTCTAACAACCACACCCAATATTTTGCTTAGCAATCTGTATGGACTAACTCCAATATAATTCTGGAGCACCAACTAATAAAGTGATCTCAATAAAGAAATATATCCAAGAGTTGCATCTCTTGTTTCACAATGTAATCAGCAAATCAAACAGATGGAAATCCGCGAGCCTGATTATTATGTGAAACAACTTGAACGGTACCAAAGACCAATGTTCAAGTGTCAATCAATTAATATCAACAACTAAAGGTTGGATTATCTAATTGATTGAACTTACGCACAACCTGTGATATTTCAATTATATAAACAAATATATTGCGGAAAAGAAATGACACAGACACCAGAAATTTTGTTAACGAGGAAACCGCAAATGCAGAAAACCCCGTGACCTAGTCCAGATTGAACACCACACTGTATTAAGCCGCTAGAGACACTAGCCTACTGACCGGTTGTCAGCCGACACAAATATAAATTACACTTTCTTACTACTCAAAATATATAATGAAGCAAGGGCAAGAAAGGATCGTTCCCACAGAGAGGTCTTGGTTGTCAATATGTTTCGGTATCTTATAAGTAACACGGGGGATTTTCTGATTTTTATAAACGAAAATAAAATAAAAGCAAAACAATAAAAAGTAAACAAATCAAATCAAGGATGAGAAAGTATTGGTCATGGATTTCGTCTTCAATCACAAACATGTTTTCTACACAATAATTAGAATTGATATTTTAATCTCAACTTTTATCAAAGGCCCTAGAATACCTTGATCGCAAGAATATCCCGCTAATCTCCTCTTGTCATCAACAAACACATTAAAAGATGCGAATATGAATTCTATCTAAAAGAACAACCTAACGTGTAAAAGCACTAATTAATTTTAATTCCCTAGATGCATTAGGTTCTATGAAATCAGGCCAATCAAAGCAATCGAACGTGTAAAAGCACTAATTCAATTTAACAAAGGTTATGGTTCACATAAGATCATAAGAATATATCACTACAAACTATAATCTTATTTATGCTACTTGCAATCAGGAATTATCACTTTTGCGTATAATAACCCTAAACTAGCAAAAGACATGCATGTGAGTTCTACCAATTTGCAACTTGACAAAACAAACATTCAATCATATGACAATATTAATGGTGAATCATAAACGATAATATGAGAGAAAACTAATTTATTGAACAAAAACTCATGTTTGGAATTCCAACTAATCCATAACCAAAAGAAAACTCTAGCTCATATTCATGGAGTTCATAACAAGAAGAAAGAGAAAAGACTTCATGGTTTCTAAACCCTAGAAAACAAAGTAGAGGCCAAAAAGATAAAAGATATCTCCCTATTGTATCTAAGCTTCCCTATATATAGAGTTTTGTAACCTCCTCTTGAAGAAAACTAGGAAACCTAGATAAAATAGGTAAGTGCACCTCCTTAAAATTGTGTCCCGTGCATCATACCCCGTGCAAAGTAGGTTGCCAAACTCTGGCCAAAATCACAAATATCCTTCACAAGTCTTGGCTGGAAAAAGGTCGCATGAACATCCAAGTGGGCTTGCGTCTGAATAGTCCAGCCCAAGTCTTCATAAGCTTTGTCATGTAAACTGTTCTTGTCAGTCCCGTAAAACTGACAGCATACTCTTTCTCTCGGCACCATCAGCCAACTAACCATGGCAGAAACCACAGCTCAACTCCATCTCGTCCGCATCACCTTTATCGATCATGGCAGCAGCTTTCAATCTCCATCATCGTCATCTCTGCCTTTACTTCCAGCATCGCCATCTCCGACTTCATTAACTCCGCTCACAACATCTCAAACCCCTTATTCTTACAGCCCTTGTAAGCCATTCGCAGCGACATTACTTCCCCTGTATTTGTCTTCAACTCCAACGAAACCATGCAAACTCCTCACTCACCACGGTTCGGCAGCCTGACCACTCTTCTTCTCAAACTCTGACCCAGACAAATACCCACACTCTGCTCGTTCGGTATCTCTCTCTCAGTTCAATCATCACAGCCACTGTCCCATCCAGCAACACCGTGGGATTCACAACTCTGTCATCCGTCTTAGTTTATCACTTCCAATCATCCATCTTCGAGTTCATCATTTAGTCACTGCCAAGTCATATCACTGCCAATAATCGAGTTTACAGCTCTTCTTTCTCATCGTCTCTGTTGTACTTGATCTTCATTAGTTTGAACACCACTTCTCTGTCTTGTCAGTCCAACAACAACAGCTTCATACTCGTCTTCGCTATCATGGTAGCAGCAGCAGTCCCCACCATTACCGAGCATCACTCTGTTCCACACTCATCTCTCGGCGAGAACCAAGTATCCATCTTCACGATAACCCACCACAGCAACCTATTCCTCGAGCCGTTCTTCTCTTCTTGAGATAAAAATGCAACAACAACTTGTTTCCTCGAGCTCCACTGGCAGCAAACCATCAATAAACTCCGGCAGAACCAAACTCGACAATAACTTCATCACCACAAATTGCCTAAACTTTCAAGCTGCGTCATGACAAACTCGAATCGGTGATGACAATGGTAATTCTGCAACAACCGGGTATCAACTGGTCTCCTTTCTGAATCATCGACATCATCCGTCGATCATCAAGGATGAGAAAGCCATCATTTCATCATCATTGCCATCATCAACCCCATCTGGCTTCACCCGATAATGGAAGAAACCTCCATTGTTTAACCAAACACAGCAACACCTCCTTCTCTGTTGTTTGGGCCCTTTTGAACAACATCGATGGTCATCATCACCATCTCCATCTCTAACGGCACGAGTATCACCACCAGCATCTAAAACTCTTCCCTGAACTGGTCGTGATATGGAAGTGAAAGACGACGGCAGCCTTGAGTAATTAAGCCGGGAGCCTTAACAGTATTCAAATTCCAGCTTCCCCCATTAAATGACATGACTGCCTTTAGCAGTTCCTTTGTAATAGTCCACCCCTTAATAGGATGATTGCCCCTTAACGTACAGTGGGGTGCCAATAGCACTTTCCCTACAAAATGACCATTGTGCCCTTTTGGTCTTCCAAGTCCTTCTTTTGCTCGTAACTTCTTCATACGAACTCAGAATGACTCCGTTCTTTCGACATTGCCTTCGTCTTCTCGTCCTCTACAAAATGATGAGAAGGAATCCAAGATTTGGGCGAGTTCCGCTTCTTTTTGCTCCAAATGACTCCATTGCACCTAATAAACTCAAAAGCAAACATAAGATACATAATTTACAAGAAAACTCGCAAAGAAAGCATAAACAATAGATAGATATTACGGTGTTTTACAACACCTATCAAATTCCCCCACACTTAGACTTTGCTAGTCCTCGAGCAAATCAAACAAAACAAATTATAAAAAATACATACAACTCCGTGTCGTCGAGGCTACGGTTACTCTTAACATAAATAACAAGCCTTTAAACCTCTAGGTGTCCCTAGTGGACGAGTTATAGTCTCGTGAGGGTTTACTAGAGATATACCCACAAAACCTATTTTTCCAACTTACTAGTTCTCCGTAATGATAGCATCCAACGCGTTAAGAAGACATAGAGATTCTGCACACTAGTCATAAGAAGTTAGACACATAAATGAACACAATCTCATTCTTAAAAGTTAAAAGAGAAATAACCATCCCTTCTCGAAAGAAATTCGGGTTCGGAGTGATCAAAAGTCTTGACTCTGCCTCACAAGAAAGGGTTTTATGAAGTTGCTCTCAATAATAAACAGCTTTTTATGGGTCACACATGTGTCCAGGTAGGAATGAAGAGAGAATCCTGCGACACATTGAATGGTAGGAAGGCATAACCCTCCGAAGTATTTTAAAAACCCACATCTTTTATTCATTTTGAAAACCCATTTTTCTGACGATCTCTAAGAAAGGAAATCAACCACTTAATGAAGGTGGGAATATGCTTACTTACCTCGTTATCCGTTCGGCGTGCAGCTAGCACCACTCTCACAGCATCCATAGAAACGTCTTCGGTCTTCAATCGGTGTCTTCATCTTCGTCTTCGGTCTTCAACTCTTGAACTTCGTAGAATCTCGACAATATGATTCTTTCCTCTAATTCCTTGTTGCTTGAAACTTCTTTATAGATATTTCTTCTTCCATTGACTTTATTGAAAGAATACAAAACTAAAAAAAACGAACTATACAAACCAAAATATAATTTTTTTATATTTTTTTTTTTTTTTTTTTTTTTTTCTTCTTCTTTTTTTTTTTTTTTTGAGACAAGAGAAAGTAAAATACAAATAAAATAAAAAGGTAAGTACAAAGGCCATGGTGTAAGTACTTTACCGCTTGATTCTTCACAACTTATATGTCTTGATATCATAAACTTCTCGAACTCTCATCTTGATAATTTTCACTCTTGTACAATAGTCTTCAACTTATAAAAATTCTGCTCCTTGTTTTGTTGCTTTACTTGAATCTGAAATCTGCTCATTTTTGTATCGTTGCTTGTAAACCTTGAACGTGTTCAACTTTCCTTCAAATTTGTGATGCTACTCTTGTTGATGATGATGGTGTTTCTATGGACCTGTTGGTGTAGAGAGAGATAAGGTGGATGGTGCTAACTGCGAACAAGATTACAAGTGGTATGTAAGTTAGCAATTCGATGTCACCATCATGATTGATAAAAAAAAAACAGCACTCAAGAGATCAAAATAGTGCTTCTATGGTGGTAGGTTGGGTAGGTCACCATTCTACCCGGAATTTACGTACGGTGACACACACTCTAAAAGCACAAATTTAGACAGGTACAAAGAATTGAAGGTTGGTGCCTCACATTATGTAACATGGGTAGTCTCCACTATAGGGGATCACTGCTCTAATACCGAATTCAGTCTGCACCTTATTTGCCACTGGCATGGTTAAATCCAACTTTAACTCTCATACAATTAAGAAACCCGATCATGTTCTCTGTCATCTCTAAGTTCAGTCACTCTTATGAGATTCTCGATGTAATCTTAGCGACATGTATACTATGTGACTCGAAACTAACTACAAGTTGGAGTTTTATTCAAATATATACAAAAAAAATGAAAATTTTGACTCAAAAAGGCTAAAAACTCTATATGCAAAAGACTCCCCCACACTTAAACTTCACATTGTCCTCAATGTGTAAAACCGAAAATTCTGAATTCTGACGTAACAGCAGATAAAACGCAAAAACTGTACAAATTGGTATGGAATTTGGAAAAACTGCATTTCACAAAAGTTGTTCATCTACGTGTTTTCTACAAAGTATCAAAAGGGCACAGTGTTTCGATAAACGGTCTGACAGTTATGGTCTCTGGACTGAACTACGTGAAGTCTGAATTTTTCTGACGAAAAGGTATTCGTCATAATTCTCTTCTAAGATAGATTCCGGACTCAAGGAAATTAAACATGGGGATGCAAATATGATATAAAAAGTATAAAAATAAATAAATAAAAGGGTTTAAGATACAAAACCTATGGGTTGCCTCCCATTTAGCGCTTGGTTTAAAGTCGTCAGCCCGACTCTTTTGTTATCGTCCATATACCAACAATCTGAAAAGTTGAGGATCCTTCCATAGAACCTGTTTTGCATACACTAGCTTCACACAAATATTAGTAATATAAAACATAAATGAAGCTATTAACCGATAAAAATTTCCCCCACACTTATTCTTGTCCACACTTGGAAGTGTATAAAGAATATAGAAGTCGGGTACTTCCACGGTTTCTGGTTTCAAAACCTGCATAGTATGAGAATCAAGTATCTCTAATGGCGGAAATCGAGAAACAAAGTCATTCAACAATATTCTCGAAGCACATACATTCAAACCAATAAAAGTATCTCGAAGCACATACTAGTTCAAATGACTCAAATGAAACTAGTTAGAGAGTTGTTCAATTGTTTATATTCTCATAGAAGTATACAAGACACAATTAAAGCAAAATCGATTTTGATTCACTCGAATCGTTTCATGAAGATTATAGCCACGGTTTGCAAAAGACTGCATTCCGTAATATATAAATGTATTAGTTCATGAACAAACCGATTTTAAAACATAACCTACTCAAGTACGCAAACGGGTACGCATACTTAAGTAGCCGTACTGAGTTTGGTTTCTCCAGTACGCGAACGGGTACGCATACTTACAACCTCAGTTGAATTTCGGAACTTAGACTTACGCCAGTACGCGTACGTGTACGCATACTGAAAAGACGAGGGTACCCAAATATACCTCAATCTAAAAAATTTCCACCTATAAGTCCTTTCTCCGAAAGTGATTGTCTATGGACTGAGTCGATCCAATACAACTAATCGGTTCACACTTCGTGTGATCGTCTATGTGTTGATGGGTGAAAACTACTCCTGCAGAATTTGGTAATTTGGGGTGTGGATGAGGAATGAATTTAAACCTTTAAACAAATGCACTGCGCGGTGAGTGCTTGTAGATTCGAGAGATCAATGCGTGCAAGTCCGGCCTAAACCAAGAAATGGCCGTTCCGGACTTGTTTCGGTCACAAAGTGAAGGAGATGGGGTTGATCTTAGGGAGGGAAGCGAAGAAGGTGTTGAGATTGTGAAGATGTTGGCTTGCTTATGACTTGTATGAGAAAGATGAGCAGGCTTGCGGTTGATGCAAGCGAGGCTCGGGTGTTTGAATACGATTTGTATTAACACTTGGTTTTTCTGTCTCGTCCGAACTTGTGTTGTCGTTTGAAATAGGGCGGAGAACCTATTTATACAAGTCATTGAGCCTCATTCACGTCTCTCGTGGGAAGTGGAGGAAGTGGAGTGATGGAGTAGTGGAGTTGTGCGTCGAACAGTCTTGCCCACTTCTCCTGTTCATCTCTAATCGTCCATGACTTCCTAACACGTTCTTGTGATGGCGCGTTGCCTGTTGCACGCTGTAAACCGCCGGACCAATACCCCGTATGTATCCCCCAGTTTGTGACATGATTGATGTACGGAATGTGCGGATCGTGGATCCACGAAAGATAGCATGTAATCTTTGAATTGAATAACTGCGTTATTGAAAGTCGATACTTGTGAAGTATCGTGTGTATTTTATCAGGTTGCATTACGGTGTGATAAAGTGATGGGTAATGACTCCTCACTAACCAAATAACTCGACCAGGGTTGTATAACCAAGCTGGTGAAGTCGGACGGATGAGATGATGTTTGAGACATTCATCTGCGGCCCGATTGATGAAATTAGGTTTTTTAAAGAGGTGCGCAAGCATCACTCTTCACTTGGTCAAAACCAAGCATGGGGAGGGTTTTGAAGAGGACCGACCGGGCATGTGTGTAGACAACATGCCGGTGTGCACGTCCATACTTCACTTTCCCAAGAAGACGCGATCTAAGCCACTCAATTTGTGAGTAAAGTTGAGTGGTTGAGATCGATTTGCGATAGGAGTTTGATGCCGCAAAGAGCTATATCGCATAAAGTAAGAAAATTATAAAATACTATCTGGAATATCAAAAAAAAAAAAAAGATAAAAAAAAAGATAACCCATCACTCATCAATATTGAATAAGAATGTTAGGGTTAGACATTTATATACTGCTTCTATAGAATAATTTTTGATAAATACGAATATATTACATATCTAAAAATATTTAACATATTTTGTATACAAATATTTGGCAATATTATATATATATATATTATATAATATAAGAAGTGCCCCCTCTAGAGTATCTGGGAAGTATCCCAAAAGCATATATATTATAAATATATATATATATATATATATATATATATATATTATATAGTATATGAAGTGTCCCCTCTATATATATATTATAAATATATATTATATAATATAAGAAGTGTCCCCTCTAGAGTATCTGGGAAGTATCACAAAAGCATCCCCTACCATTTTCGTAATTAATAAAAAGGGACACTTTAAATGAGGTGTCTGATACGTATCCCCAAGTGTCCCCAAGTGTCCGACACTGATAAGGCGTCCGACACGGATACGTCACCGGTTTTGAGGTGTCCGTGCTTCATAGGCAAAGAGTCGCGCACCACACCCTTTTCCGGCGTGTTTTCCAAGATGACCTGACTTGGTTGGTCTTGGCAGGTTAGTTTGACGTGAAGGTGGTAGGCTAGTGTTCACACCTATACGACTATCCCATGAAAGCGTGATCTAAGCCGTTCAAATCATCCAGGTGAAGTTGGCGGTCGAGATCGGTTTGCAATTTGGGAAGTGTAACCACGCATGTTTGAGCGGGCGTTTTGGATTAGCCGGGCATGATATGCCTTGGCCGACCGCATGAGGAGGTAGATGGGCCCACGGTGGTCATGCTGGTATGGCCGGACTTGCTCGATCTCGATCGTGACCCTCCATTCGTGCTAGGAGAAGATGGACGCGCGTGATGGCTTAAACCCTAATTTTGGCTTTCAAAGCCGTGCGACCATGCTCTTTCAGGCGGACGAATTTGTTGTAACCAATCATGTTTGGTTTTGACCGATTAGTCAAGTGTGTAGGCGGTCACATGGTGATTGTGTCGACATGCTCGGGGCCCTTTGAGTCTACATCTACACCCTCCATCTATACTGCGAAGATGGATGGTTGAGACCGTTTTGCGGCACATGTAATATCCGCAAACCCTAATTTAGGGTTTTAGTCCATAATGCTTGGTATGGACGGTTTCTTATGCTGCGAAGGCCAATGGTCGACCATGCGGGGTGGTGTGTGCATTCCATACCAGCTTGGGGGTGATGGAATTGATGCGGGGTCATCAATCATGCTTGTGGAGTTGGATGACTGCGATTAGATCATATCCCGGTGATATGGTCGGTCTTGGGATGCTCAATCAGGCTAGTATAACACACCGAGAGGGCTCAATCGGGCTAGTATAAACACAGGAGGGCTCGGGCTAGTATAACACCAGAGAATCGGTGACGGGTATTTCGTACATGGTTTCATTATAGTGCTTGGAGGTTCGTGTTACTCGTAAGAGTAACACTCGATCGTCATGTCACCTCGATAATGATTCATTATAGTGCTTGGAGGTTCGTGTTACTCTGTAAGAGTAACACTCAGTCGTCATGCCACACCGATAATGAGTCCCGGAAATACAAGGGTGATATGAAATTCACGGGGAAGGGATTGTTGCTACATGCTCCAACCTGGAGGAATTTCATGTATTCACGAGAATGGGATTGTTGCTACATGCTCCATTCTTGGTGAATTAAGTGAGGAGTATCCGTCACTTATAAACAGCTTTATCTTTTACAAGATGTCGGCGCATGATTTTACGGTTTTTACAAATTTAACCTTAAACGAAAATCCACCATCAACATTAAGTCCCTGCCTAGCACATAATGGTTACACTATTGTGTGGTAGGCATGAGATGGTGACATACATATGTGAGAAAGGCAGGATAAAAGAAGTTTACCAGGAAGAGTGTTGGTGACCAGCTAGTTTCCCACGCCGTCACGCTTGTATGGAATCCCTTGGTGGGGCCGGTTTCTTTCTTTGGGTATTTGAATCAAAAAGGAAACCAAATAAGAGAGGAATCCTTCTTATTGGGATTCTTCTAATTTTGTCTATAAAAAGAAGCCAAAACCCCTTTTCTTTCTTTTTTTTTCTCACGAATTTTTTTTTTTTTTTTTTTTTTTGTTGTCAAAGCAGCTCCGTCCGTGACTTTCTTTGCTGCCTGAACGCCATTGCCCGCCGAGCTGTTGCGGAGCCGTCGCCGTTTCTTTGCCGTCGCCGTCCGTCCAAGGTAAGTTCCGCTCCTTCCTTTTTTTTTTTTTTTTTAAACGGTCAAACCCTAGTTTGTTAGGTAAATACCTTTTGTAAGACATGTGCATGCTTAGCTTTTTCCACCATTTGGCTTGAATCCCGTAGACACGATTCTAATGAATAAAGAAAATCGCGTCATGATGCATGCGGATGAATGTGGGCCCGCCGTGTATCTTAGGAGCGTGGGTCTTATTCACACATGCTTGACTAAAATTTGCATCGAACTTGAAATTTGTACAGGACTTGAAACCAATATTTGTCTAGGACTTGACATTTATCCCAGGACTTGAAAACTTGAGTTATACCGAAGCTTGATCAATACGGACTTGAATGATGCTTGGGCCGACCATTGTATGCTCCGATGCGAGTTGTGCCTTTCTTGTGTGTGACTACATTTCTCATGCGCTTTCATATGAGTTCTAACTCCTATGTTTTATTTCATTGCGGTAGAAAGAAAAGAACTCTGTCGATATGTCTTACGGAGATAATCTTTGGTGCCAAGTCGGGAAGTGTTGACAACTTCAAAGATATGCCGAACATCGATGATGAGTTGTTCACCTCACCTTTTCCAAGCATTAGGAGACATCCTTCTCATAAGATAGTCTTGCTTTAGATTCGAGAAAACATGGATCTTTGATCCATTCTCTTCTTGACACTTGTGATGAGGTTTTGTCTCAGAGAAATAAATATCCGCCTTCTCTATTGACTTCAAGATTTGCCATACTCATTTGGGTTCTTATGAAGGATGGATGAGACGTATGTTGAGTAATAAGGGCATTAAGGAGAATTTGACCAAAGCGCAAATTCTCAATGCGGTCATGGCATCTACCACTCTCTTGAAATTAAGAAAGACATGGCGGGTTTGATTACCTTCATTTCTCGGTGGCGCATTTCTACTCACACGCCATAGCTAGATGGGGAGAAATGACTATTACTACGGAGAGTGTAGCTGCATTAATGAACTTGCTGTTGCCGGAAGTCTTTCTTACGAGCTCTACGATGCGGAACAAAGTAACTATGATGTTATACTTCAAAAGGCGGAGGGATTGAGAGTCGGACAAGGAGGAGAAAAAGATGCGAGATGCTTTTATACTTGGTGGGTGTCGGAGTGGTCTCCTGCGGACCCAGAGCTGAATCAAGAGTTGGAAAATGAGCTCAGCGTGATTGCGTTCCTGTCTTTATGGCTATCCAGGGATATATTTGATGATGGTTCGGGGAAGAAGACCATAAGAGGTGAGCTTGTTGAGATTGCTATAAAGAATTTGGCGAAGGTGAAGTTCTTCCTCTGGGCTCATTGTTCCTTGGATCACTGTATTCTCATTTGGACGCTTTAGCAATGGACATGCATGCTTCTAACGGGTACAAGAAGGTGGAGTCGCACATTCACTTCGCTTTTCTTCAGGCGCTCTTGTGGGAACACTTCAAAAGTTACGCTCCTACTCATGGAAATTCGCTCAATAGCATACGGTGGCTCGAGAATACTCCGTTGGAATGAAAGGCGTCCCAAGGTGGTGCGAAACTTGTGGATGTGTTTGACAATGTGTCTTAGTAGATTTCCATCCATGGGGGCGGTCCACCATTCCATTGTTCGACCAAAGACTTTTGCTATCACTTGACGGTCGATCTTTGTTTGCGTCCAGATGTCAAAACTATCAAATCTGGAGAACTTATTTTCTTGGCAGTGCATTCGAGGATATGTCCGTCTCTATTTAACAAAGAACTTGTTGTGACTCCATACAATATTGACAGGGCTTTCGTCAAATGGGATTTGATCGGGGTGTTCCATTCATCCAGCCCACCGGTAGTTTCAAAGGAATTTCTCTGAATAGTCTTAATCTTGACGTGTTCTTAGAGCGGGTGAGCCTTCCCTTACGGCCTATTGGGAGAAAACCGGTGGTGGCCAAACAAGTACAAGCAATTTTGGAGGAGGCAAGCTGTTGGTTTTCGAGGGGATTCTCGGAGAGTGTTGTGACAGATCCCCGTGGTGAACCATCTTCGACGTCTTGACGAAGCATTTCGGTTGAAGCCACTTCCGGCCAAACAGGACCGGAGGCGAGGATTGCGGTCCCCAAGTGGGAGAGAGACCTAAGAGGCAAGCATGTGGTCGGTAATCCTCAATTCTTCCAATATCGAGGTATTTAAATTTCTTCCGTCGGTTCTTTCATTTCTCAGTGTAAATTCTTAAAGCGATCCTTGCTTGAAATCGGGGAATTTCGAAAGATAATGCCTTCACAAGGTTGGCGCGTATTCAAAACGAGAAGGTTGGCGGTCTTGGTCTTCATCTTTGAGAAGTCGTGGTGCTGATCTTCATCTGAGAAGTCTGGCAGTTATTGATCCTCATCTTTGAGAAGTCGGCGGTACGGACCTTGGGAGCCTGGTAACACCGATCTTCATCTTTGAGAAGTGCGGCGAAACCGCTCCCTTTTCCGACCATGACATGGATGACGCGAGTTCGGTTGAACAAGGTACTTTCCTTAGTGATCTTGTTGACGGGGTCGTGATGGAAATCGGCACCCAGAGCGAAATAGATGGAAGGAATGTAAGAGGCGATGCCCTCTTTGTGGTTGAGACGACTCCCCTTGAAATCCATCACTGAACGGGTTGGACAATATGGCTATTGTGGTGACTCCTTACGAAAGGCCTCTTGCAGGCGACGAGGCTCCGCGGTTGGTGAATTTCAGGTGATGCGGCATGGGGCTTTGTTCGATCCTCCTTTACCTGTCCCTTATCCAGGCCATGTGTTGGTTGGTGGATTCAGCGTCTTAGGTTCAGTTCAAAGAGTTGTACACAGCGATATGGGAGAAGCACGGTCACATTGCTACCACCATGAAACTCAAAAGTCGCCTTGCATTGGTCAACCGCGTCCAAGAAGCTTTATCTACTATCCAAGGGATGAGCGTCACGACTGGTCGAACAGTTTCTGAGGAGATGGTCGAAGACTGGAAGTGCCATCGAGACGTGTTTGCGCAATACGGTTTCAATGCTCCTTGGTTCTTCGAAGGGTTCTCCAAGATTCAGGAGTTTCAGAAATTACAGGATGAAGTCCCCTATGCGGACTGCGTTGCTCGCCAGGAAGAAGAGGTCGAAAAGCTGTCTGAGGAGTTGAAGGCCGGAAACGAGGCCGTGCTCCAAAGGATGAAGGTCGCTCTCGCCCTGAAAAGGACGAGTTGTTGCTGAAGGACTTTCCTTGATTTGCGCCATATACTTGTCTCTTCTTTTTTAGATGTTTCTTCTTTTTGAGTGATAGTGAGGATTTTCTTTCGTAATTTGGCTTCCGGTTTTGAATAGGTAATTGAATTGGCTTATTTTGAGATAGTTTTGTGAACAACCCTTTTGAAAGAGATTATGCTAAATGAGATTTGCATCTCGGTCATGAATGATTGCACATATTACATGAAATTGCAAATGTTATGTAAAAGGGAGGTACGAATGGAAACAAACATGGCGTTTGATCACTGAGCCTCTTTCTCCACATGCGGGATGCTAAGTCCCCAGTGAATTCTAAACTATCTTTCTTGTAAAGTTGTTGAGTAAAACTTACTTGCATTTTGAAGCCTCACTTATATCAAACCGGAGTAGTCTCTCTAAGAAAATCCCCTGAAAGCTATCTCTCTGAACCAAGCTTCTCCTGAACAATGCGCTTCAAAGCGTTGCATTCACTGGTGGGGTGATGAAGGAACCGGTGGTAATGACAGTACCTCGGGTCCATTACTTCTTGATCGATGAGGCGGACGCCATATCTGGGGTAGCTCCACCTCTTCATTTCGCACCCACGTCTCCAGCAGACTCCGAATCTTCTTCATTGGGAAGGGGAAATGTAAGTACCTTGAGTCTAGCTTTTCTGCGTTAGCGGGCGTTGCAATGTCTCTGCGTGGCTTTGATGTGGAACGGGAGATGAAGTTGGAAGACTTGTGAGTGTCATCATATCTGCGGATCGCTTGCCTAGGTAGAGGGATGTGGAAGGTGTTGTAATGTCACCGCTGAGTGACCGGATTGAACGCTCCCATCCTCTGTATTCAGGCATTTCCTGATTGATTTCTCCTTCCTCAAGCGTTTCTTCAGTTGGTTGGAAGGCCGATGCGGATTGGACAGTCTTCCGTGCTTCAATAAGAGTTTTGAAATACAAATCTTCTAGCAGGGCTCGATAGGCTGCAGGCTCCCTTTCTTTATCGGGTAGGCGTTGTAGTACTCCGTACAAGTCCTTTCCTCTGTGGAGTTGCATCGGTTCTTCGTTGTTGACTGGACCATGTTGTTCATCTTTCCTGAGTCTCCTGCGGTTACGCGCTCTTTTTGCCTCTCCACCGGTAAAGGTGTGACTCCTGACCAAGGATTCAGCATTTCTTGCACTGCTTGAGTAGATGTCTGCCGACCCTTCTTGTAATCGTGATGCTATATCATTCAAAAGGCGAAATGTCTCGCTCTGCCTTCTGGTGATACCGGCTTGATTTGCCAAGACATCCTCCAGCACTCTAGCTACATTTCCCATGATATCTGAACCACCTGTGGTTTCCGGATACATTGCGAGATGGAAACCGAAAAAATTGAGAATTCAATTTTGTGTAACCGAGAGATCAATCTCCCACTGTGGTCGCCAATTGTTGATGGGTGAAAACTACTCCTGCAGAATTTGGTAATTTGGGGTGTGGATGAGGAATGAATTTAAACCTTTAAACAAATGCACTGCGCGGTGAGTGCTTGTAGATTCGAGAGATCAATCTGTGCAAGTCCGGCCTAAACCAAGAAATGGCCGTTCCAGACTTGTTTCGGTCACAAAGTGAAGGAGATGGGGTTGATCTTAGGGAGGGAAGCGAAGAAGGTGTTGAGATTGTGAAGATGTTGGCTTGCTTATGACTTGTAACAGAAAGATGAGCAGGCTTGCGGTTGATTGGCCGCTGTCGTAAGCGACACAAATATAATTACACTTTCTTACTACTCAAAATATAAATATAGCAAGGGCAAGAAAGGATCGATCCCACAGAGAGGTCTAGGTTGTCAAATTGTTATGGTTTCCTATATAAGTAACCCAGGAAGAATTTCTGATTGTGTAAATAAAAATAAACAAAAAGCAAATAAAGTACGCAAATCAAGAATGTGAAATATTGGATAAAGATTTCATCTTCAATTGTAAACAAGTTTATGAATGTATGAATAGAATTCGTATTTAATCTCGCTATCATCAAAAGCCATAGAATACCTTATTGCAAGAATACTCCGTAATTTCCAAAGTTATCAACACACACATTAGGGCTGCGTATGTGAAATCTACCTAAAGAATAACCTAACGCCTTGCGCTAATCAAGTTCAATTCCTAGGAGCATTAAGTTTCAGAAATAGGCTAATCAATGCAATTGTAATACATTGCGCAAACAATTCGAACAAAGGTCAATTTCTACATATGAATACAAGGATGTATCACTACAACCTAGCATCATATCATGCTACTCGTATTCAAGGTTATCGCTTGATGAAAACCCTAAAATAGCTATAGATATGGATGTGAGTTCAATCAATTCTAGACTCGACTAAACAAACATTCAATCATATTGCAATCCATCAATCATGCAATTATTGTAACCCGTAGAAATCAAACGATAATATTGAGAGAAAACTAATTCATAAAAATCATAACTTGGTTGCAAAATCCAACTACATCTTCAACCAATAATAAAAACTTAGTTACTCATGGCATAGGAGTTCATAGCAAGAAGAATGAGAAAACCTATCATGTTTCTAAACCCTAGAACCAAAAGTATGAGTTCTCCCTAATGGAGATATATCTAGGTTTAGAGAAAAAGTTCTATTTATATGCCTCTCCCAAAAGGATACCCAAAAGTAGGTCAAGTCTTCTCCAAACTCGTCTCAAATTCGTCCACCAAGCCCATGAGTGAAAATAGGTCTCTGGAAATTTTGGGTTAAAAACTGGGTCGCCGGATTGCTGACGTCATCGCCGGAATCCGGTCGTCGGCGCCGGAATCCGATCACCGGAAAATTTTCTCCGATGACTTGAAGTACTGGAAGACGTCACCAGGCAAGTGCACACTCCCAGAAGCTCAACTCCATTTCTCTGCAATTCAAACATTCACAAAATACCACCTAAACCAATTTCTTGTTCTTGCGAAAACGCGCCCAAAAGCGTGACGCGTAGCTCATATGTCCGGCGGCCAACTCTTGTATCCGACTCATACCCCCCTCGCGATTCACTGAAATATTGCGATTCATGTTTCAAGTTCTGAAATCCGGCTACCGGAACTATGCTCACCGGCGCGCCATTTTCACCCCGTTTTCGCACTGTTTCTGCAGCTCCAAAACTGTCTCAGGCATTCAATCTTGCATTCTCCATTTCAGTTCCTTGCTCAGCTCAGACTTGAGCTTCAATACCAACTAATCCCTGCCAGTTCTAGCATCACAGTGTACAGCTCTAGTATCCCCCTGTAACTCATGTCATAACAGCCCATTTCCACTTACCAGCAACTTAGCCAGCTGCAACACTACTCTGACTCCAACCTGCAGCCATTGCCAGACATACCCCATGGCCTCAAAACCCTGAACTGTGGCTTCACCTCCAACAACTCCACCAGACTCAATCAACAGAGCCACAACATTTGCTCATCTGCTAAATCAATGACTACAACTCCAGTTTAGACTGCATCCACCCCTGGCAATAACTTAACAGCCCAATTGCAGACCACCAATCTTCTTAACTCCTTCATCTCTTGTAGCTTCAAATCCATAGACAAATCAACACCAAAGCAGGCTCACAACTCAAGCCATCCGAACCGCATCATCGGACTTTTCTCTGCATCACTTCTTGCCTTCTCAAGATCCATCTCGGCGCCGTTCGGCTCCTAATCAACTTCACACACACATTTGCCCTTGGCTCAACCAGCTGGACCCAAAGATAGTTTGCCTCGCCCATGCTCCACCATTGTAGCCAAGCCACAGCCTCAATCATCTCACTGAAATAAATCTACCACTGGCACTTTACTCAGTCATCTCCCTGAGTTCATCCTTGGCAGCATTGTTTGTAGCTCATTGCACCAGCTGCCTCTTCTTGCCAGACCCCTGCATTGCCATCAGCTGCATCACTCAGCTCAAACCCACAACATCTCTGGCACTTCCTCACTGCCAGAATCAGAGACAACACCAACTCCACATGCAACATCTCAAGACCAACAGCATCACCACTGCCTGCTTCAACCCTCACCTGAGCTCATTCTTTTCCAGCTTTACATGGCAACAGCTTCAGCTCCTGTTGCAGCTCACATTGCTGCTCAATCTTTGAGCTCAAAACAACTCATCCTACGACCACCACAAGTTCTAGTACCCCGAATCCATACCAGCAGCACCTGCAACTTCAACTTCGACTACATCCCTGCAATGCTCCAGACTCATTATCTGCCATCACCATCACCTCAGTCCATCTACCTAGCTCAGCTCAGACACAGCAGCTGCTCTATTCTCTCAGGCCTAGCCACCGTGCTCGACTCGACTGCAACACCAGCATTACCATCAATAACAAACATGACTGCAGCTTCTCTGTCCATCCCATAATTCCATCTCCAACTCACTTCATTAACAAAGCACGTAATCCCCTCACTCGGATCATCATTACTAGCCTGTCCATCTTGTAATCATACACAATGATTAAGCTATTCAGAGCCTTTTTACAAATACTTCTTGTGCAGTTTGCTGGTAATGCAGATATGGAACTTGTTATTGATTTCAAATCACTCTATCTCCTTCCCTGCAATCACACACACAAACCCATGTTCTCAATGCGTCTGAAACACTCAAATAGGCTTGAATCTTCTTCTTCTCAGCTTCACTTCCAACCCATCGATCTCTAGTTCATTGCTGTTAACTTAAATTCCAGATAAAACCCATCTTTCCTTGCTGATTTCTGTACTTAAATCTCTTCCTAAATGTCTTCGTTCATTGCCTATTTTCAATGGTAACATCATTCATCGCTGAGAACCATCGACAACAACTTCATGTCCATTATCTCGTATCCCATGTTCTGCGAAACTCTCCTTCCATCTGCCAATGATAAACAAAGATAAACCCAACCACCAAAAACGAGCCATCGACTCAAGTCTCTAGCCATTCTCTTTTCTCTCTTCTCTCGAACTCAAAAGAAATGATTGAGAAATCAATTTCCCGCTGAAGTCTAGGTCCTGGTAATGAGTGGGATTTATCTAGGCACCATCACTCGATAAGGGCTGCCACTGATTCTCCCCTTATCCGTATCTTTACTCCCAATAGCGTGTGCAACTAAATGACGCTTTCGCCCTTTTTCACTCAATTTGACTGATTTCCACTTCTTTTCCTCCGTGCGACTCCAAAATACCTAATAACTCAAAAACATGCGCAAAGTACATAATTCACAAGAAAAATGGCAAAGAAAGCGTAACTACTAGATAGTAAATTAGGTGTTTTAGACACCTATCATTGATGCAAGCAGGTTCTGGGTGTTTGAATACGATTTGTATTAACACTTGGTTTTTCTGTCTCGTCTGAACTTGTGTTGTCGTTTGAAATAGGGCGGAGAACCTATTTATACAAGTCATTGAGCCTCATTCACGTCTCTCGTGGGAAGTGGAGGAAGTGGAGTGATGGAGTAGTGGAGTTGTGCGTCGACCAGTCTTTCCCACTTCTCCTGTTCATCTCTAACCGTCCATGACTTCCTAACACGTTCTTGTGATGGCGCGTTGCACGCTGCACGCTGTAAACCGCCAGACCAATACCCCAGTATGTATCCCCCCAGTTTGTGACATGATTGATGTCTGGAATGTGCGGATCGTGGATCCACGAAAGATAGCATGTAATGCTGAATTGAATAACTGCGTTATTCAGAAAGTCGATACTTGTGAAGTATCGTGTGTATTTTATGCAGGTACTGCATTACGGTGTGATAAAGTGATGGGTAATGACTCCTCACTAACCAAATAACTCCTGACCAGGGTTGTATAACCAAGTTTGGTGAAGTCGGACGGATGAGATGATGTTTGAGACATTCATCTCGCGACCAGTTGATGAAATTAGGTTTTTTAAAGAGGTGCGCAAGCATCACTCTTGACTTGGTCAAAACCAAGCATGGGGAGGGTTTTGAAGAGGACCGACCGGGCATGTGTGTAGACAACATGCCGGTGTGCAAATCCATACTTCACTTTCCCAAGAAGACGCGATCTAAGCCACTCAATTTGACAGGTAAAGTTGAGTGGTTGAGATCGATTTGCGATAGGAGTTTGATGCCGCAAAGAGTCGCGCACCACACCCTTTTCCGGCGTGTTTTCCAAGATGACCTGACTTGGTTGGTCTTGGCCGGTTAGTTTGACGTGAAGGTGGTAGGCTAGTGTTCACACCTATACCTGACTATCCCATGAAAACGTGATCTAAGCCGTTCAAATCATCCGGTGAAGTTGAGCGGTCGAGATCAGTTTGCAATTTGGGAAGTGTAACCACGCATGTTTGAGCGGGCGTTTTGGATTAGCCGGGCATGATATGCCTTGGCCGACCGCATGAGGAGGTAGATGGGCCCACGGTGGTCATCTTTGGTATGACCGGACCGCTCGATCCGATTCAGTGACCCTCCATTCGTGCCGGAGAAGATGGACGCGCGTGATGGCTTAAACCCTAATTTTGGCTTTCAAAGCCGTGCGACCATGCTCTTTCAGGCGGACGAATTTGTTGTAACCAATCATGTTTGGTTTTGACCGATTGGTCAAGTGTGTAGGCGGTCACATGGTGATTGTGTCGACATGCTCCGGTCCCTTTGAGTCTACATCTACACCCTCCATCTATACTGCGAAGATGGATGGTTGAGATGAATTTTGCGGCACATGTAATATGCCGCAAACCCTAATTTAGGGTTTTCCGTCCATAATGCTTGGTATGGACGGTTTCTTGGCAAGCGAAGGCCAATGGTCGACCATGCGGGGTCGGCTGTGTGCATTCCATACCTGCTTGGGGTGATGGAATTGATCTGGGGTCATCCAATCATGCTTGTGGAGTTGGATGACTGCGATCAGATCATATCCGGACTGATATGGTCAGTGCCGGATGCTCAATCGGGCTAGTATAACACACCGAGAGGGCTCGGGCTAGTATAACACACCGAGAATCAGCCTGTACGGGTATTTCGTACATGGTTTCATTATAGTGCTTGGAGGTTCGTGTTACTCTGTAAGAGTAACACTCATTCGTCATGTCACACTGATAATGATTCATTATAGTGCTTGGAGGTTCGTGTTACTCGTAAGAGTAACACTCGGTCGTCATGCCACACCGATAATGAGTACCGGAAATACAAGGCTGATATGAAATTCACGAGGAAGGGATTGTTGCTACATGCTCCAACTGGAGGAATTTCATGTATTCACAGAATGGGATTGTTGCTACATGCTCCATTCTTGGTGAATTAAGTGAGGAGTATCCGTCACTTATAAACGGCTTTATCTTTTACAAGATGTCAGCGCATGATTTTCTGGTTTTTTACAAATTTAACCTTAAACGAAAATCCACCATCAACACTATGGATACGAGATCGAGACAATACGACAACAAGATAACTTGTGTGATTGACTATGGGTACAAGATCGAGACAATACAACAACGAAGTATGTTTACTTGATAATAGGTTCGGACTTGACCAAACACAATAGGATTGCTATCAAGTAAATAGGAATTAACGTTTGTGTATTTTTCTTCTAATTATAATAAAACAATTATAATTGCGGAAATAGAAAAGTAAAAGACACAACAAGATTTTGTTAACGAGGAAACCGCAAATGCATAAAAACCCCGGGACCTTGTCCAGACTTGAATACTCTCAGGATTAAGCCGCTATACAAAATCTAAACCAACTTCGTATAGTTGAGACCAAGCAACTAAACCTATAGTTCACCTAGTTCCGTATGTATCCCTGCACCTCCAACTTGCAATAAGTCACGCACTTGGAACAATTCCTTTGGTTCGTATTCCAAACAGTAAAGGAACAACAAATATGTTTGGTAACAACTCTTTTCAATCAAGTGATATGAGTTTGACAAAAGGCTCTTTCGTTTATCCCAATAAACTCCTTTGTCAGGTCCTTAGATCTATCTTATCAACAATTACCAAAGTAATTGTTAAG
Source organism: Papaver armeniacum (assembly GCA_023531295.1). NCBI lineage: Eukaryota > Viridiplantae > Streptophyta > Magnoliopsida > Ranunculales > Papaveraceae > Papaver > Papaver armeniacum. Next base: position 23,840 of record JAJJWW010016230.1, read on the forward strand.
ATTATGCAATCAATACTTTTAATTACAAAGAATTGTATTGATGCCGATCTACTCAACTAATCAATCAAATCTATCATTAAGATAAGCCGATTATAGTTGGATCCTCCAGCCGATCAAGTTTTGTGCACACCAAAGATTATGAACCCAAATCAGAAATCTTCTTAGTCTTCAAATCTTCTTAGATCTTCAATAAACACCTGCACACAATCAACTTGAATCTCTTGTGATCAATCACACATAAAAAACAGAGTCTGTTAACAATGGATTATCACAAGACGTCTTTAGATCTACAAACAGCCTAAAGATCCCCGTCGAAACTTCGATCTAATTTGAGTGAATCTTATATCAGAAGAGAAGATTCTCAAGCATAAACAAACTTGGTGCAATCAAATTTCAACAACTGTTAGTCAATCAAATCAACCGAAAACTAATAATAAACTGCAATTATCTAGTTTACCACCAACGGTACTCGTAGAGCTTCCCAATCCCAAAGAAGTCTTTAAACACAGCGGTCGTAAGATATTTCGCCTAATTAGGTTACTTTCCTCTCCGAATAGGCGGCTCCACCAGTAACAACACAACAAGGTATTTTTGCTGGCTCTGAGGATTAGTTTGCTTGAAATGCAAACTTCAATATTTATAGACCAAGGAATTTCCAAAACCAAAAATATTCTCAAGATATGCAATATATTTCCAAATTCGGTTTCCATAATTCCTGGAAATGCTTTGTCCAAATATTGACCGAAATCTCAATAGAAAATCTCCAATTAGTAAATGCGCATTACCAATTTTTATTTTCTAAAGATATGCATTTTAATTGCTGGAAATTAAAAGCATATAAAACTAAAAACCTTAATTAAAAGATTCTCAATTTATTTCGATCCGGGATTGTCTTTAGCTATTAAGGAATAACTCTGAACAATAAAAGATAAGCGTTACTGCACATGTTCAAAGTATGTCGACATCTTTACTTTGTAAGTCCTTTTTCATACTTACAATCTTGGAACCGATTTTCCACACTTCCAAAACGAGTTTAGAATTGGTTCATCTGACTTCCAAGAACTATGTGTTTGATTATCCTATCAAATCACCAAACATGGGTTTCACGGTTCTACCAAAACAAGTTTCGGTTCTACCTCCATGTGGGTACTAGAATTAGTCACGCTAGTTACCAAAACTTGGTTGACTAGGTACTAGGATCGGTTCCCACGTATATATGGTATCTAACTTGTATTTGGTGCACATGTCCATAGGATCGGTTCCCAATAACTAAAAACGTGTTGCACATGTTCATAGGATCGGTTCCCAATAACTAGAAACTTGCTGCACCTCTTACAAGGATCGATTCCCCTTTTGTGATCGGTTGCACCTCTTACTAGGATCGGTTCCCCAATGACTAGAGTTGGTCATACAAATTACAACAAATTGATCATACCATCTCATGTGATTACTTAAGATAGGTTTCACTAATAAAAGTCATACCAATACAAAAGTCAGGCCTTGTGATTAGTTTTACCAAGATATATAAATAAGTTATGAGCGGTTATACTAAACACACATATTGGTAATTCAAAAGATATGCAATGAATAACAATACCAATAAGCCTAGCGATTTCCCTTTCGATTCACAAAACAAGTTTATGAATGTACTTCCTTTAAACGAATGTAAAACACTGTTTCCTAGGACGAAATCTTCACCCCATACCCATACATAATCACAATAGCATTCAAACGATTATGTCGATGTCTTATATACGAAGTTCAAAAGATAAGCGTTATACTTCGTATTGTATTCCTTAATACTATGTATAACTAGAGTATAATCATTCACATATGCACGACTTGAAAGATACGTTAGGGAATGAAACAGTTCAAGTCAAATATTACTAATCTCAATTGGAAGGATGATGTCGTCGTTGTAGCTCCTTACTTCTTCACATTCTTCAAGTCTTCACGTAATACTTGTAATATCTCATATCCTAATACTTTCAAGCTAACCTATACGAAGTTAACTCTAGTAAATAATCAAGCGACTCTTTAAATGAGTTTTGGTTCACTAAAATATGACAACCAAACTTGACATACCAACGCTTGGTGGGTTCAACCGAGCTATGCTCTAACACATACTTAGTTCCCGGACTTCCATTCACCAACCAGTACGTGTACGGGTACGCATACTATGGTTCCCCGACTTGGACCTTACACAAATGTGAATACACACACTATGTTTATATCCAATCATGGTTACTTGTTCTAAACTCTCATTTCAATCATTGAAACATTCTTAGAAGACGACAATAGATGTCTCACACAACTATTAGCTCCAAAGCAATTTTCAAGTGATCGAATGATAAATACGAAACATTCTGAGTCTACACCCAATGATTGCATCACACAAATTATGTAAGATGTTACAAGGCGATTTTCACATGATCATCTTTTGACTTTCGTCCAGAAAAAAAGATGAACTTGGTTAAAGCGAAAGCTTACCAACACATATTTTGAGAAATAGATAAGCAAGATAAACTCGGCTCGAAATATCAAATGTGTATAGTTGAAGTCTATATAGCAATACGACTTTTGTCTCAAATAGGAGATACAGTAGATAGACTTTTGAGTGATAAATGAGTTCAAGTCTCCACATACCTTTTGTTGATGAAGTTCCACAAGTTCCCTTGAGTAGTTCTTCGTCTTCATTCGATGAACGCCGTGAAGTCTAAAGCTCAACTACACATTCTATCATAATTCGAGACTTAGCTATAAGTAGACTAGAAATCAAGACTTATAGTTTTGGCAACTAAACTTGACAAACAAGCTTGAGATAGCAACGCTTGCGAGTTCGACCGAGCAGTGCTCTAACAATCTCCCCCTTTGTTAATTTTAGTGACAAAACTATCAATACATATGGATTACAAAATAAATAAACTTTGTAGCTTCTCATCCAAATGCTTGATCTCCTTGGTTCTTCAACATTACTCGAAATCTTTGTCACTTCCAAGTACTCCAGTGATTCTCAACGTGTTCAACTCAGTATCATAGTTGTTGATGATCCGTAGCAATAACAATAAGAAAACAGTTGTTCTTAATCATTGTTATACAGTGTCATAGTATTATTACACAACATCAAAGTTCAATTGTATCACAACTTTGACAACAATACTATGGTGATATGTATCACTCCCCCTTATTCAATACTTCATCTCACATGAAAACCACTCCCCCTTACATATCCGTAAACCATACGTATTTGTAGTGTGAACTACACAATAATTCTCCCCCCTTTTGTCAATATAAATTGGCAAAGGTACGAAAACTAGTGGGATCCTAATGAATTTTTCATAGAGATACTTCATGACCAAAAGAGAAACACATATCAACTTTGTTTCAATGATTTCACATAGTCGAAACTTAGTGTATTCATCAAGGAGTTAATAAAGATACAAGATAACCCCTACAATATTCCACAGCCGCACTCCCCACAAAGATTTGGCAATTAAGCACAAGTTAAATTAAGAACTCTCCCCCATAAGATGTCATTCCCAAGGGAACAACAAGAGCGACCTTACTTTCACAAAAAAAGAAGGATTTCTTTGGACATTAACAAATCACATGAAACATGAATTTGTATCCAAAATACTCAATTAAATTAACCACAAGAGAACTCATGATTAATTTAATCGCAAATGCTCAACACAAGAAAACTTATGGAGCCGCGCAGTATTTACACAAGAAGTGGATCATGAAAGGACCAATACTGCAGAATATTCAAAGATTCATTCTATTTTTCATCAATATCTGCATAGTGACATATAATAGACTTAATCTTTGCAAACAAAAGTTCATCCTATCTTCCATCAATATTTGCATAATGACATAATAGGCTTAACTTTTGTTGTCAAAAGTTCATTTTATCTTTTATCAATAAGGACATATGATAGACTTAACTTTTGAGTATATATGGGACAATCATAGTTCATGGACACAAACACGCATATCCCATATCCCATAACAAGTAACAATATATAAAACCGATAAAGTTTAATACTGCAAAATCATCTTCCAAATAAACTTTAGAATTTAAATAAATAAATCTAAAAACATTGCAAGATGAAAATTATTGGCAATAGTTATGTGTACTCACAATAATGGTTATTCCAAACCCTAGTTATCCTTCTTAAAACACAAGAATAAATTCTCATAAGAAGTTTCGTAGAAAAAAAAAATCAAGAAGCTAAGAAACAAGGAAAGACTTCTAAACCATCAAATCCGAACATTTTTTTTTTCCGAAGAAAAGGTTATATTAAAGAGAAAAAAGAGAAAAGAATACACAATGTATCACTCACTCATGAGTTCTTCACAATTACTCCAAACGAGACTAGGGGTAACAAATTTAAAGGTGTCAGAAACGGAAGACCACAAAACTACTAAGTGTTTAACAAGATCAATACTCTCAGCATTGATTTTCCGTCGACCACCAAAAACTCTCTCATTTCTTTCCTTCCACAAAATCCAAAAAATTGCGTAGTGAATTATTTGCCACACAGCTTTACCTCTACCGTGCATTACGTTCGTAGTCCAAGCTTCAAACAAATGTAATAATGTTCTCGGCATATGCCAAGAAATCTTGAAAGCTTTAATGAAATAATCCCAAATCTCAAATGAATAAGAGCAATGCATAAACATGTGATCCGTGGTTTTTTTTTCACTCCCACACAACACACACAAATCACTCTCAATTTGGATATTTCTATGAGTCAACAATTTTCTTGTAGGTAACGAATCATGAAAGGAAGCCCAAAGTATAAAGCTTACCTTGTTAGGAATTGGTCGCTTCCAAAGATGACTTACGAAACCGCAAGGAATGTGTTCCCCTGACAAGAATTCATAACACCTGTTGGTGCTAAAATTCTCCAAAATGTTCACTTCGTCATCGCCGTCATCCAATGAAGGTATAGGAACATCATGACACAACAGGTCCCATTCAAGTCTCTCATTTGCATTCAAACTCTTCTTGAAAAGACAATTCCAACTCCCATTGACAATTGAATTTGCAATTGACGCTTCCTTATCTCTTACTGCTTTGTAAACCACCGGAAATATGTCTTGTAGACGACCCCTTTGCAGCCACTTATCCTTACAAAAACGAGTGCCCTTCCCATTCCTCACCGTGAATGAAGCCAAATCATGAATAATGGGGACCAAAGTAACTACATTCTTCCACTGCCTACGGCATTGAGGATTATTGTCGACATCCGGCATTAGTAAATCATTGTTCCTTTTAAACTTTTGATTCACAATCTTCCTCCATAGACTATGCTTATTTCTAGAGAATCTCCAAATCCATTTAATTAACAAAGATTTATTGGTTGTTCTCAAATTTTTTACACCAAGTCCTCCATTTTGCATAGGTATACTAACCTTTTTCTAAGAGACCCAAACGAGCTTTCTCCTTCCTTCCACTGCACCCCACAAAAAATTCCGCATGATCTTCACCATTTTCTTCTCCACACTCACCGGAAAATGGAATAAAGACAAATAATAAATAGGTAAACTCGCAAGAGAACTCTTGATTAAAACAAGTCTACCTGCTTTGTTTAGTGTTCTTTTCTTCCATGATGCCAACCTTTGCTCCATCCTTAACAAAACATGCTCCCATACAGTAGTACTACGCCAATGTTCACCAATTGGCATTCCTAAATATGTGAAAGGCAACTTCTCTGTCTTACAACCAAGCTCTTTTTACAAAACCTCTATCACCGCCTCGGCTCCCACATTAATCATTGTACTTTTGTCCAAATTTAACTTCATGCCTGTAATGGATTCGAATACCGCTAAGATAATAAAAAGCCGTCTCACTTCTGCTACACTAGCATCTAAAAAGATAAGAGTGCCATCCGCAAATTGAAGGTGCGATATAATTGTACCGTGCTCCACAACTTGAAATCCAGTGAGTTGTCCTCGTTCTACAGCATCATTGATTAACTTGGAAAGAACCTCCACAACTAATAAGAAAAGATAAGGTGATAGAGAGTCACCTTGGCGAAGACCTTTACTTGGTTTGAATTTCTCCGTAGAACTTCCAAACTAAAACCGAGAGATGAGAGGAAGTAGTTTTTCCGAACATGAACTGAAATCAAATAGTTTTTCCGGATCCCTCACGAGTCTTGAGGCCTTTGAGCTTGTGATTGACAGCATCCACTGCTTCTTCAGAGAATATATCCTCATTGAGAAGATCTTTAACATGTGTCTTCATGAGAACAAGGTCAGAATTAACCTTTTTCAACTCAGTTCTTAACACATCAAGACTCTTCATAGTATCAACGAGTTGCAGTTTTGCTTCCTCAAAGTATTTAAGAAAATCATGAACCACTTTAGCAGAAACCATATCCTTATTCTCAACATCCTGATGTATATAGGCATAGTAGCATGAGGCATTAGGATCACCATCTTCTACTAGGGCTCTTTTCATCCTCCCTTTGGACTCGAAACCAATACCTTTATCAAGAAGGCCTCTTGCAAAATCACCAGTGCGAGAAGGTGAAGACATTCTTGACAAAACACAAAATAACCTAGAGTATGCATACGTGACTCAATAGGTTTGGTATTTAAATGGTTTCTTAGGGACAATAATTTTTAGGGTTTCTAAAGACGGTTCGTGACAAGAAGTCATGGGTACCCGTACGAACACAATCCGAACCTAAAACAAAACCAAAACGGATTGTACTTTTAAGACTCAACAGAATAATTTTGCTACGTGAAGATTTTCTTTCACAATTTTTTGGCTCAATAAATTTTATATCTCCACGGAGAAACAATTTAGAGCACAAGAGTAGCAGGCAACTTAGTTGCAATGAAAAATTCTTCGAAATTAAAACAAAAGGAAAACGAAAAACTTCTTGAGACACAAACAATACTTAGGCAGTGCTGTCTAGAGACAATAATTTAGCTATGGACGATAAGAAGATAGCTTGACTAATTAGAAAGCAAATACCAATAAGTACACCTGACCAATATTTTTTTTGTGAGTGAGATTTCAACCTTGTTGTAGGATCACAATATCGCAACATACAAGGTTCGCGGGATTAATAAACGACAGCGTCGCGAAGGAGTCGCAGGGAGCTAAAATAAACGACGCAATGAATAACGACGAGCAAAACATAAGGAAGACATGGAACCTGGCGAAGGTTAAGAAGTGTCGCGAGAATGAAGACTTGTACACTTGCGACACTTCGCGAGTTATTCCCGAAAATAAAGGACAGCTTAGCTGTCATCCATTATGTAATACCCTATATAAAGGGTTGAGTAAGTCTGTTGTAGGGAGAGATCTTTTTCGAATGGTTGAGCAAGTTATTAGGAGAGAGAAAAAGTTTAAGAGTGTTTTAATTTCTAAGTGTAATCCTATTCTTCCGGTGTGGACATTTCATGAAATCAATCAATAAACATTCTTAATCATTCATCTTTCAATGTGTTAATCAAGTAGAATTAAGTGAGGGGTGTATTGTGGGATTTCCTGCAACTACATATGCGCTAGAAACGAGGGACGAGCAGTGATTGATGAGAGAGATTAGAAAGAATTTGGATTATCGAGAGAAAAGATTTGAAGTGACTCTCAAGAATTCATTGAAAAAGAAAAATGGCTAGAAGAAGAAACGCACAAGGGCAACCAACAATCGTGAGAAGAAGTGGGAGACTTATTTGGAGAAAGGAGGAATGAAACAGGAGAATCATCAAGGATGAATATGAGAAATGATGAAGAAAATCAAAATCAGCCACCGATCTCCCAAAGTAGCAAACGCAGCCGTGGATTATGATAGAGTAAGTGTACACACTTGGAGGTCTGATTCTGAAGACGAGAGGGAAGAGGAGCAGCAGCTGGTGAACAATGGACAAAGAGGAGGAGAGCAAGGAATGAATGGAGAAATGAATCCAGGAAATGAAGAAATTGTGGCGTCAGAAAGATTGAGACAGACAATACATGAAGAGAGGCGACTAGAGGCAGAGGAACGAGCAAACTTGACAAGACAGAATCATGAGTTGAGGATGGAAAATATGAGATTGCAAAATAGAAGATCAAGAAGTAGTGCGAGATCAAGTTCAAGATCGATTAGGGAAGAAAGAAGGAGAGTTTTACCAACAGAAAGTACCGAGGAAGAAAGCCAACAAGAAACACAAAATCCAAGCACAGAGCATGGCGAGAGAAGAGGGGAAATGGAAGATCGTTATATTCCTCAGCCCGAAAATCTTCAAGATGAGCGGAATAGGGAAAACCAAGGAAACATGCAACTCCAAGGGCCGAATGACCCAGCTGCTGAAAGGAGAGTAATCTTGCACGGAGAGAAGCATTGAGAAGAAACAGAGAGATTGAGGATGACATTGAGAGGCACTACATTGAACAAGCACGGCTAGCTCGCGAGAGAGAAAGGTAAGAGCGAAGTAGAAAATCAAGAGATGGAAGAGGCAATCCGGCAGAATAACCACGACAACCGGGAAAGAAGGAGGGAACAAAATCGTATCAATAGAAATATTAATGAAGAATATGAGAGGGTGCAGAGGAGAGCTGAGAGACAGCCAAGAAGAGAGAACAACCGATATAATGGCGTGCGAATTGAAGAAAGAAACGAAGAAGAACGTCGCAGAGAAAGAAGAGAAGAAAATGACGAGCAAGAAAGTCAAAGTAGGCACGAGCGTAGAAGGAGAGAGGTAGAACTAAAAAGACCGGTAGAACCAAATTAAAAGAGGCAAATGAACAAATCTTAAGAGAACTGGCTGAAATGAGAGGATTACTGAATAATAGAAGGGAAGGAGGAAGGAGACAATTGGACGAAGCCATCGCAGAAGCTGCGAAGAATCCTTTCACGTTAGAAGTACAATTGGGAGGGATACCTCCCAAATGCAATTTGCCTACATTAGCCAGCATTTTTGACGGAACAACCTTGTGCGATACAAAGACATTAAAGCTTATACGAGATGTATGTTGCAGTGGGAGAGTCATGATGCTATATTGTGCAAGTACTTCGCGTCAAGCTTAACGGGAGAAGCGTTAAAATGGTTTGAAGGTTTACCCAGGAACACGATCGCGTCGTTTAACCATTTGCAAGCTACATTTTTGGGAGCCTATATAAGCAACAACTTCACGCGACCAGGAATTGAAGACGTATTCGGGTTGAAACAAAGAGTTGGAGAGAGCTTAAGGCAGTTGACAATAAGATGGAGAACCATGTGTAGCGAGATGGCGGGGACGAGTTGAGGAAAGATATCTTATTCTCTCATTTATAAATGCTCTCTTCGCGACTAATTTGCTATACATTCAAATTTTTAGAATCAAAAATACAATCACGATGGCAGAACTGCGAGAACTACAGGAAGAATATATTGCCTTGGAAGAAAGACAAAATGAAATGGAATCTTATCCAATCGCGAACACAAGCTCGAACGCTGCGAACGCAAGCTTGTTACCTAAATTCATAAATGCAGTGGCGAGCACGTCGCAAGGACAGCAAGAAAGGAAGGCTGATGATGGGCAGCGGAAGATAGTAGCTATGGGAAGTCGCGACCAAGAAGAGTTTGAACAAGAAAGAAACTACTATAACCGTGGCAATAACAATAAGATTCAGAGGCTAGATCATATGCAAGAAACTTACGGTGGACGAAGGCAAAATAATCATGCAACGCAGAGAAGTCGCAGAATAGTATGGGAAGAGATTAAGATGCCTCCACTGAACGCTAGTGTGGAAAAGATCTGGGAAGCTATACTTGTAATGGAAGATGTACCAGCACCTTGGAACGTGGGAATGGAACCACCACCGGGCGACAGAAGCCATGAGTTTTGTTCTTATCATCGCTTCCATGGGCATCAAACAAACGATTGTAGAAACATAAAGAGAATTATTCTCAGGATGATTGATCAGGGGAAGCTGAGTCACTTTCTAAAGGGAGAAGAAAAAGGCCAGACATTACCACCACCACCAGAGATGCACAGAACAGTGTCAGCGAAAGGAAAGGAAACATTTGTGATAGAAGTTGGAAGGAGTCGCAACAATGTCACGAGGTTGATGTAGAAAGCTGCGAAGAAAGAAATGCCAAAAGAAAGGGTTGGAAGCAACATGTGAGAGATGAGCAGAGAAAGGAAAAAATGATGGTGGATGCTATAGAAGTAAGGATGAACATACCTCGCGAGGTGAATGCCTGTGAGACAGCGAATATTATGATAATAAAGAAGCGAAAGATATGAAGAACAAAAGGCATAAGAAATGAATAATCAACAAAAACGGGGAGAAAAAGTAGCAATTGAAGTAATGATGTGCGAGAATCTCGCAGACCAAGAGTATATGAGAATTCGGTTAAGAAAGAAAAATGAAAATACAACAAATGAAATGGAATTCTGCGAATACTTCGTAAACAAATATCGACAAATAATGAAACATGAATGATTGAATGACTTAACAAAGATGAATGAGTAAAAGAATGGGACGAACCTTTATGGCGTACACCCTAGTTCGCGAATAACATTTCGTAAGAGGCAAATGTAAGACCTAAAGTGCGTCATATAAGGGGTATCTCTCGACATGGCTCGGGGGGAAGGTTACACCGCTCCCGAAGCTCGAGTCATGAAAATTTGGGGCCCATGAAAGCCTATCCGGAAGAGGTACCTTGGATTCCCAACTATATATATATAAGGTTATACCTGGTTGGGCGACCGAGGGTCTCTTCCTAGGAGTCGGTGTATGCTCAAGGCGCCGAGGTACACGGTTGAGCCGAGTGCCGGGATGGATGAACCTACCCTGGCCATTCTTGGCAAGTCTTGGCATATGTTGCACTCGCCCGAAGAAAACTCCACTTAGGGTGCAGTCTCGTAACCATAAACCCTATAGGTATAAGGGATAAGAGGGCTGCGAAAACAACTGGTTGTTGTTAAGACCGGATGGGAGGAGCTAGTCTTGTATGGCCGATGTTTCGCCTCCTTGAAGGGGCAACCGGGGAGATGATAAGGGAGACGCTTTCCATTAGGGGAGTGTCAAAGCAGACGCAAATGTCATAAGGCTATGTTTTCGCAAGAGAATTTAGGCTTGTCATATTTGTGCAATGATCCTGCTGCAGAGGCAATAATACTAACGCGAGGGTAAGGCGAGATCAATGGGTCTTTACACGACGGTGTACGGACGTCTGCGATTTCATCGCAGGACGGCAATGTCATGGGGCTTTATGTTCGCAAGGATATCTAGACCTGTCATATTGTCGCAACTAAAACATCCTGCAGAGGCAAAAATACTTGGAAAATGATAAGGCAAGATCAATGGGTCTTTACATGCAAGTGTAAAGACGTCCTGCGATTTTGTCGCAATGAAAGGTGGCAGGGGAAGACCTCTAATTAGGGAGGTCTAACTTGGAAGACCACACAAAAATGATAAGGCAAGGTCAATGGGCCATTGCATGAAAATGTAAAGGCGACTTGCGACCTTGTCGCAACAAGAAGAGATAAAATAAAGACTACCGAAATGATAAGGCGAGAAAAGTAGGTTTCTTCATTCATGGAGATACCTGCGACCTCGTCGCAATATAAAATTCGACATCAGTGAAGAATACAATGCAAAAATGATGATGACTGAGTAAAAATCATTTCATAAAAATGTAAGCAAATAAGCTTGCGAGATTATAGTCATAGTTAAGAAGAAGAAAATAAGAGGATTATTCAACAAGGGGTTTAATCTTTCAAAACAAAAAGAAAGTTGCAGCAAAAGTTATAAAACAGTTAATTCTCTACATCAATGTTATCATTTTCGCCAATAGTTTTCTCAGCTTCACCTTCGCCAGAGGATGGGATTTCGTCAGAAATTTTTTCAGCAAGATCTTTGTTGGCAACTTCAACATGGGCGACATCTTCGCAGCTTTCATAATCAAAATCATCGTCAGGAGAATTGGGGACTTCATCATCACTTACTTCCAAAGGTTTAATATGAACAGGGTTAAGGGAGTTAGACAATAAAATGTCGTTGACAATGACTTCGGCCTTGAGATGAAACTGGCGAAGGAGCGCCTTCTGCTGATTTTTGCTATCTATATCCTTACAGTCAGACATATAGTCAAATCTCCTTTCGGCACGCTCGCGAGAACGAGCAAGGGAAGTAGCAAGCAACCCATTTTCTGTAGGATCATAATATCGCAACGTACAAGGCTCGCGGGATTAATAAACGACGGTGTCGCGAGGGAGTCGCAGGGAGCTACAATAAACGACGCGATGAATAACGACACCCAAAACAATTGGAAGACACAAAACCTGGCGAGAGTTAAGAAGTGTCGCGAGAATGAATATTCGTGCATTTGCGACACTTCGCGAGACATTCCCGAAGATAAAGGATAGCTTAGCTGTCATCCATTATGTATAACCCTATATAAAGGGCACAATGAGTCTGTTGAGAGGTGGGGGTTGAGCAAGTCATTAGGAGAGAGAAAGTTTAAGAGTATTTTAACTTCTAAGTGTAATTCTATTTTCTGTGTAAACACTTCATGAACTCAATCAATAAATATTCTTGATCTTACATCTTTCAATGGATTAATTAAGCAAAATTGAGTAAGGGGTGTAGTGTGGGATTTCCCGCAACTACATATGCGCTAGAAATGAGGACTGAGCAGATTTTGACGTAGAAATTGGAAAGAATTTGGATTAACGAGAAAAAAAGATTTGGAGAAGATACTCAAGAATTCATTGAAAAAGAAAAATGGCTAGAAGAAGAAATGTACAAGGGCAACCAACGATTGTAAGAAGAAGTGGGAGACTTCTTTGGAGAAAGGAGGAATGAAACAGGAGAATCGTCAAGGATGAATATGAGAAATGATGGAGAAGATCAAAATTGCCACCGATCTCCCCAGTAGCAAACGCGGCTGTGGATTATGATAGAGTAAGTGTACATACTTGGAGGTCTGATTCTGAAGACGAAAGGGAAGAGGAGCAGCAGTTGGTGAACAATGGACAAGGAGGAGGAGAGCAAGAAATGAATGGAGAAATGAATCCAGGTAACGAAGAAATCGCAGCATTAGAAAGATTGAGACAAACAATACACGAAGAGAGACGGCTAGAGGCAGAGGAACGAGCAAACTTGACAAGACAGAATCATGAATTGAGGATGGAAAATATAAGATTGCAAAATAGGAGATCAAGAAGTAGTGTGCGATCGAGTTCAAGATCGATTAGGGAAGAAAGAAGGAGAGTTTTACCAACAGAAAGTACCGAGGAAGAAAACCAACAGGAAACACAAAATCCAAGCATAGAGCATGGCGAAAGAAGAGGGGAAATGGAAGATCGTTATATTCCTCAGCCCGAAAATTTTCAAAATGAGCGGAATAGGGAAAATCAAGGAAACATGCAACTCCAAGGGCCGAATGACCCAGCTGCTGAAGGGAGAATAATCTTGCACGGGAGAGAAGAATTGAGAAGAAATCGAGAGATTGAGGATGACATTGAGAGGCATTACATTGAACAAGCACGGCTAGCTCGCGAGAGAGAAAGGATAAGAGCAGAAAGGGAGAATCAAGAGATGGAAGAGGCAATCCGGCAGAATAATCATGACAACCGAGAAAGGAGGAGGGAACAAAATCGTACCAATAGAAATATTAATGAAGAATATGAGAGGGTGCAGATGAGAGCTGAGAGACAGCCAAGAAGAGAGAACAACCGATATAATGGTGTGCGAATTGAAGAAAGAAACGAAGGAGAACGTCGCAGGGAAAGGAGAGAAGAAAATAACGAGCAAGAAGGTCAAAACAGGCATGAGCGTAGAAGGAGAGAGGCAGAGCTAAAAAGACCAGTAGAATCAAATTCTGAGGCAAATGAACAAATCTTAAGAGAACTGGCTGAAATGAGAGGATTACTGAACAATCGAAGGGAAGGAGGAAGGAAACAATTGGACGAAGCCATCGCGGAAGCTGCAAAGAATCCCTTCACGCTAGAAGTACAAATGGGAGGAATACCTCCTAAGTGCAATCTACCTGCATTAACCAACATCTTTGATGGAACAACCTGTGCGGTACAACATATCAAGGCTTATATGAGATGTATGTTGCAGTGGGAGAATCATGATGCCATACTGTGCAAATATTTCGCATCCAGCCTAATAGGAGAAGCACTAAAATGGTTTGAAGGTCTGCCAAGGAACACAATCACATCATTTAACCATTTACAAGCCACATTCCTGGGAGCATACATAAGTAACAACTCTTCGCGACCAGGTATTGAAGATGTATTCGGGTTGAAACAAAGGGTTGGCGAGAGCTTAAGGCAGTTGACAATAAGATGGAGGACCATGTGTAGCGAAATGGCAGGACGAGTTGAGGAAAGATATCTCATCCTCTCATTTGTGAATGCTCTCTTCGCGACTAACTTGTTATACATTCAAATTTTTAGAATCAAAAATACAATCACAATGGCAGAACTGCGAGAGTTACAGGAAGAATATATTGCTCTAGAAGAGAGACAGAATGAAATGAATTCTTATCCAGTCGCGAACACAAGCTCGAATGCTGCGAACGCAAGCTTGTTACCTCAATTCATAAATACAGTGGCGAGCACTTCGCAAGGGCAACAAGCAAGGAAAGTTGATGAGGGACAAGAGAAGATAGTAGCCATGGGAAGCCATGATCAAGAAGAGTTTGAACGAGAAAGGAACTATTACAACCGTAACAGCAATAATAAGATTCAGAGGCTAGATCATGAGCAAGAAACTTACGGTGGACGAAGGCAAAATAACCGTGGAGGGCAGAGAAGTCGCAGAATAGTATGGGAAGAGATTAAGATGCCTCCACTGAATGCTAGTGTGGAAAAGATCCGGGAAGCTATACTTGTGATGGAAAATGTACCAGCACCTTGGAACGTGGGAATAGAACCACCGCCAGGCGATAGAAGTCATGAGTTTTGTTCTTACCATCGGTTCCATGGGCATCAAACAAACGATTGTAGAAACATAAAGAGAATCATTCTCAGGATGATTGATCAAGGGAAGCTGAATCATTTTCTAAAAGGAAAAGAAACAGCCGGACATTACCACCACCACCAGAGATGCATGTAACGATTGTCAGCGAAAGGAAAGGAAACATTTGTGATAGAAGTCGGGACAAAAGCTAAAAATTTGAATTGCAACTCTATTGTCCACTCCTATCGCACAATCGAAGATTTTCATGACAACGTGCTCAGTAGAGTCTTTGCGAGAGATGCTAATGATAAAGAAATAATGAGTCTGGCGAGAACGACTTGATTAGAAAAGTGGCGGTGAAGACTATTTCTTTCTCTGCAGATGAAGTGCCAAAAGGAAGAGAAACACATGATAGCCCGTTGGTTGTGAAACTAGAGATTAACCCGAAACCAGTTGATGGAGAAGATGATGAAGCAGAAGCTTGCTGGGCGATCAACCGAATCCTAATCGACACCGGAAGTTCGGTGAATATTCTCTTTTACCATACTTACAAGACGATGGGAGGAAAAGATGAGGATTTGATCCCCTCGACATACAAGATATATGGCTTTAATGGCACTGCAAACAAACCAAAGGGAGAGGTTCACATGAGAATACCTCTACAAGGATTATCAACTGATATCTTATTCTGTGTGGTTGACGTGGAATCTCCATATAATGCGCTGATTGGGAGGCCGTGGCTTCATGAAATCTTGGGAGTCGCATCAACATATCATCAATGTATAAAATTTCCACATCCAAATGGCATTGGTATTATACAGGGAGATTGGAAGGAATCGCAACAATGTCATGAGGTCGATGTAGAAAGCTGCGAAGAAAGAAATGCTAGAAGAAAAGGTTGGAAGCAACATATGAGAGATGAGCAGAGAAAGGAGAAATTGATGGTGGATGCTATAGAAGTAAGGACTGAACATACCTCGCGAGGTGAATGCCTAGAGACAGGCGAATATTATGGTAATAAAGAAGCAAAGGATATGAGGAACAAAAGGCATAAGAAGTGAATAATCAACAAAAACAGGAGAAAAAGTAGCAATTGAAGAAATGATGTGTGAGAATCTCGCAGCCAAGAGTATATGGGAATTCAGTTAAGAAAGAAAAATGAAAATACAACAAATAAAACAGAATTGTGCGAATACTTCGTAAACAAATATCAGCAAATAATGAAACATGAATGATTGAATGATTTAACAAATATGAATGAGTAAAAGAATGGGACGAACCTTTATGGCGTGCACCCTAGTTCGCGAATAACATTTCGTAAGAGGCAAATGTAAGACCTAAAGTGCGTCATATAAGGGGGTATCTCTCAACATGACTCAGGGGGAAGGTTACACCGCTCCTGAAGCCTGAGTCATGAAAATTTGGGGCCCATGAAAGCCTATCCGGGAGAGGTACCTTGGATTCCCAACTATATATATAAGGTTATACCCTGGTTGGGCGACCGAGGGTCTCTTCCAAGGAGTCGAGTGTATGCTCAAGGCGCCGAGGTACACGGTTGAGCCAGAGTGCCCGGGATGGATGAACCTACCCTGGCCATTCTTGGCAAGTCTTGGCATATGTTGCACTCGCCCGAAGAAAACTCCACTTAGGGTGCAGTCTTGTAACCATAAACCATATAGGTATAAGGGATAAGAGGCTGCGAAAACAAGATGGTTGTTGTTAAGACCGGATGGGAGGAGCTAGTCTTGTATGGCCGATGTTTCGCCTCCTTGAAGGGGCAACCGGGGAGATGATAAGGCGACGCTCTCCATTAGGGGGTGTCAAAACAGAGACGCAAATGTCATGAGGCTATGTTTTCGCAAGAGAATTTAGGCTTGTCATATTTGTGCAATGATCCTGCAGAGGCAATAATACTAACGCGAGGGTAAGACGAGATCAATGGGTCTTTACACGACAGTGTACGGACGTCCTGCGATTTCGTCGCACGACGGCAATGTCATGGGGCTTTATGTTCGCAAGGATATCTAGACCTGTCATATTGTCGCAACTAAAACATCTGCAGAGGCAAAAATACTTGGAAAATGATAAGGCAAGATCAATGGGTCTTTACATGCAAGTGTAAAGACGTCCTGCGATTTTGTCGCAATGAAAGGTGGCGGGGAAGACCTCTAATTAGGGAGGTCTGACTTGGAAGACCACACAAAAATGATAAGGCAAGGTCAATGGGCCATTGCATGAAAATGTAAAGGCGGCCTGCGACCTTGTCGCAACAAGAAAAGATAAAACAAAGATTACCAAAATGGTAAGGCGAGACAAGTAGGATTCTTGATACCCGCGACCTCGCCGCAACGATATGTTTCAATAACAGAGGCAAAATACATGATGACAACTAAAATCTTTCATCTGAAGATAAATAACAGAGGCAAGTATGGGAATGGAAAAGATGGAATATTGTTATTCATCTTCTGATGAAAAAGTTATACATCAATAATATTAGCCAATTATATTACAAAGAAGAACTACCAAAAAAGGGGAGTGAAGATTGAATTTAGAGGGGAACAATCCAAGAAGTACACTATAATAAAGAGGTACAGAAATGTACAGATATTACAGGCAGTGAAAGAAAACAAAAAGAACTATCTCTTTGGTGATTCTTTTCCTTCATCTGATTCTTCAGTCCTATTATTCTCATCGCCAGAATTTTCTTCTTCGCCAGCCTCACTATCAGAAACGTCCCGAGACGGGAGATTCTCGGGAACCTTTTCAAGAAGCCAGGGATATGAATGTAAAGGGATATTATGGTCCTTACAAACATACTCCATGGCTCCATTACGAAAACGAACAGCATCATTATTAAAGTTCTCCACTGTCGTTAGAAATTGTTTCTTCAACTTGAAATATTTATTCTCATGAAGGAGAGACTCTTTCGAGCTGTTCTTTTCGATTTCGAGTTCTTCAATTCATTTGGAAAATTCTGACGAGTTGTTCTTTTTCGATTCAAGTTCTCTAATTCTAACCTCGAAGCCTCTTCTCAGATTCTCGCAAATAAGCAACAACAAGTTAATAATTTACAAGCAATATTACAAAAGTAAGAAGCGATGAAGGTATAATAAATAACCTTCTCTATCGATATCATATCCTTAATCAAGGAAGTATGCTCAGCATGAAGACTAACATCAACACCTAGGTTATTCCTGGCATTATCTAAAACTTTCGCAGCCCATGCGAATTCATCATCACTATTAATAACAAGAAGAGAACGAACTTGCTCTTCTCACGCTTAAGTATGGTATTTTGATGAAGAAGTTCATCTCGTTCAACTTGCACACCGAGAAGAGATTTGTGGAATTCTGCTAACGCCTGTGCACCTCTATTAGTAATGCGATCGTTCTCATCTATGAGATCACTAATTTTCTTCCTTAAAGTCTTGATTTTCTTCTCGGAATCAAGGTACATTCGTTTAAAGCGATTAGTTAAATTTAAACTAGATCTGTGTTCGATCTCTAAGAGATGATGTTTGGATTGAAGATCCTTTAATGAAAGGAGGTTAGTTTTATTTGAGGAACTACTTAGAGATTGATTGAGGTGAGTAAGAAGGACATCATCATTCATAGGCTCGGGAAATGAATGGAGAAGAATGGATTCTTCGGAGAGATTATATACGTCTCGAGAATAATAGTCGAGACAAAGAAAGATAGAAGATAACATGACAAGGATTTGAGAATTGAAATTTACTATACCGTAAAGTTGCTGATTTGAGTTCTGAAGAGTAGATACTCTATCCTTTTGGGAGTCCAGATCGGCTTCTAACTTTTGAACCCTATCGCGAGATGACGCGACTTCAGCTTCCAGCTCTTGGGTCTTCTTGTTCAATTGTAAATTTCTCTTTTCAAGATTGTTGCGTCTTCTCTCGAGATCTGAGGCAACTACAAAGGAAGTTTTTCCAACCTATGAAAGAAGATAAAAAAAAACCGTTAATGCATATATATTTAAAAATTTAAAATTAACAGGGAAATATGACTACATGCATACCAAAGACCCAAGTGCGTTCAAGAAGTCAGGAGACACAGTTCTAGAGGCTCCATTGAAAGAATTATTGCCCTCTAGTAAAGCAGCATTACACACATTTGCGAGAACCCCGCAAAGGGAAGCTAGGGGAGCATCTCCCATTCCTTGGAAAGAGTCTGAAAAGATGTTAGATAACTGATCCATAGAAGAACCGGCCAATGGAATCTCTTTAGTAGGAGAAGGACTCGAATCACGATTATCCTCGTCATAAGATTCGGAGCTTGAGCTAAGGCGAGAAGAAGACTGAGTCTTTCGTTTCTTAGTTAAGGGAGCAGAAGATCTACCTTTGCGAACGACGGTTTTACCCTTACTTTTAATTTTTGCGGCTGCAGCTTCTTCAACTCCAACCTTCGCATACGGTTAAAGATAAGAAACAGAGGCAACAATATTGTTTAACAAAATAACAAAGGAAATGTTTCTTACTTCACTCGTAAGCGATCGAAGTATCGTCAGAGTACTCTCCAACGGGTCATCCTTGTAACTTCTTCTCAATCTGGCGATCTGAAAAATTCCACAAAATCAGCAAATATAAAAAGAAATTTGCGAGGGCAAGATCTTTAGTGGAAAACATACCTCTTTTGCCTTATCAGGCCATTTGAACTCCCAAGGATGATATCCTGCGAGATTCGCAGGAAGAATATGCGGACCCGCGATGTAAGGGCCATTTAGAATCAAGGGTACAACCCACCACTTCTCATCCTTGGAGTGGCGAGGAGAAGTATTATTGCCCGGGTGCCAGTCAATATCTTGCATGAGTAATTTATCCTCAGGGACATTATCCTTCTTTTTCAGGCGAATGCCCCAGCGAGATTTCACATTCCTCATCTTTATCACTGAATAATTTTCAAAAAAGTTCTCTACAGTGTATTTCTCAGCATCTATTTCCAAGTTTGCGAATTCGGGGTTTCTAACAGTACTAGGGTATAAAGATCCTTTGCCAGCACCACGGTTCGCGAACTCAAGCATTAGGCGAATGCAATCGCCACATAATTGATAAACAGCCCGAGAGAATTTTTCATGGGCCAAGATTTCATAAAATAAAGGCATCTCGGGATTGTATAAGGGAATGGGAAGTCTGCGAGAAGCTCGACCTAGCGAGACTATAATTTTTGATCATCACATTGATGATCGTAAAAAAAGCTTTGCGAAAGGATAGATGAAGATTCTTGATCGGGAATGGTTGATAGAGTAAAACCCTTCTCAAGCAATTTCTGTTGAACTTCATCAAAAGAAGTTTTGTATGCACGACTAATGAAAGCCATTATTCGTATGGGAATGGATGGGAGGTTGGAGATTAGGATCAGCGTTAGAAGGGATGAAGAAAAGATTTACAGTAGCAGGAGCGCAAATTGCGGAAGGAGAGAGTCAAGAAGAGTTGCAGAGAGAAACTAAAGGAAGAAAAAAGGAGGAAAAGAAAACTATATATAGGAAAATTAAAAAGATTCTTGAGAAAAACGAGGGCATTTAATGCGAGAAGAGACACGAACGGTCGAGAATAAACGGTTGGAAGAGACGTGTCAAGAAAAGACTTTAATAGTCAAAATTTGTGTAATAGTACGAAACCGAAACAGATAAAGATAAGTAGTTGCGGCAAATCGAAATATTGATTCTCATGACATTCTCCCCCTCGCAGAGGAGATGTAAGGAGAGACAGGAGATGGAACTTCATATATATACCACAAAGAAGTTTCGGAACTTCGCTAAAAGAATAGAGGCAAGTACGTACTTTTCAAGAAAAATATTCTTTCGCTCGTTCCTTCACCAATTGAAACCAAGGAATATTACAAACAACGAATTTTTCCTTCAAATCGCTCTTCAAGCAATATTCAAGGAAAAAGAGGCAAGATGTAGGATCATAATATCGCAACGTACAAGGCTCGCGGGATTAATAAACGACGGTGTCGCGAGGGAGTCGCAGGGAGCTACAATAAACGACGCGATGAATAACGACACCCAAAACAATTGGAAGACACAAAACCTGGCGAGAGTTAAGAAGTGTCGCGAGAATGAATATTCGTGCATTTGCGACACTTCGCGAGACATTCCCGAAGATAAAGGATAGCTTAGCTGTCATCCATTATGTATAACCCTATATAAAGGGCACAATGAGTCTGTTGAGAGGTGGGGGTTGAGCAAGTCATTAGGAGAGAGAAAGTTTAAGAGTATTTTAACTTCTAAGTGTAATTCTATTTTCCTGTGTAAACACTTCATGAACTCAATCAATAAATATTCTTGATCTTACATCTTTCAATGGATTAATTAAGCAAAATTGAGTAAGGGGTGTAGTGTGGGATTTCCCGCAACTACATTTTCTTTGCGAAGTTTAGCATAGTCCGACTTAAGAGTAGAGATAACAGAGCGAAGCTTTTTCTCAGAATCTGCATAATAATTGAACAAGTAAAGATTAAAAAATACTCTTATGGTCGATGGGATACGTAAATGAATCAAGGTAGTCAAATAATATGACTACCTTCCTTTTGAGAAGCAAGATGCTGAATAAAAGCCGAACAACTATTTCCCAAACGGTCCATGGCATCATCAAAGGTATCACCAACTAAGCCTTTCAGGCGAGATCGCAAGTTTTTTTCGTTGGAAATAAGTATGGCATTCTCAGTCACAAGCGAAGAATTGGATTTTTCAAGTTTAGAACATTGATCTTTAAATTGGTTCGCTTTTACACTCAAGGATATTCTACCCTGAATAAGTTTATCTCTCTCGGCTGTAATTTCTTCAAGCTGAGTATTCAACACGCGAATAGAACGTTCTTGTTCTTCACATAATTTTTGACAATCATTATATTGTCGAGAATAAGTCGCCACTTTGTTTACCAGAGAACGCTTTTCTTGAGAAAGAGTTCCGTTCTCATCTGATAAAGTTTGCAGTTCCAAATTAGCTTTATCCAAAGAATAAGAGAGGCGAGATAAATCATTATTTAATAAGTCTTGACTCTGAGCTAACGCAATATTTTCTTTAGACAAATTATTTATTTCATCGGCAGCATATGTGCGAAGATCATTCAGATAGTTATATCGCTCCATCCAAGCGTCTCTCTCAACACGAACTTCTTCACCAATGGATTCCAATTGATATATCTCCATTATTCGTTTCTGGTTTAGAGCTTGAAGAGCGGACGAATAATCAAAAAAAAAAAAAAAAAAAAAAAAAAAGGGAGGGGAGAGTATACCTTTTTACTCTTCATTCTTCCTGCGAAGGTTATCACGATCTAGCGAGATGTTATGAAATTTTTGATTTTCAAGATGGAGATTGTTACATCTCTCAGCCATAGCTTGGAGATCATTCTTCAACTTACTAATTTCTTGAACCAAGGATACCTGCGAAATCCTATCAGGACCAAGATGTTTACTTAGAATCTCGCAAACATCAGACTTTACAGGGTCAACGGAAGTCTTCTTAGCATCGTTCACAAGATCAGAGAGGACTTTGAGAGCTACCTCTATCCCTTCCAAATTTTCTTTAGTAAGAGGGATTTGCTCGGATGAAGAAGTAATAATAGCAGAAGAAGGAAAAGATGAGCCATCCTTTGTCAAAAGAACACCATGAGAAGAGGAAGTTTCGAGAAGAGTAGCGATTGGAGAAATACCAGAAGTGTTGATGATAGGAGAGGCATGAATAGTGGGTGCGTCAAGAGGAACTTCAGGCATAGGAATGCCGTCATTGACGACGTTATCAGGCGATGATTTCGCAACCGGAGAAGAAGGTGTAAAGGAGGGAAAAGAAACACTAGGAGTAACAGGCTTAGGCTGACGAGGTCTTTTGGGAGTTTTGTCAACAATTTCGTCATCCTGCGAATAACAAGCTAAATAAGAAACAGAGGCAATAATATTGTTAATAAAAAACAAATGTTCCTTCAATACCTTGTCACTCGCAGACTTTCTTTTGGAAGCAATAGACTTTGTTCGCGAGGATGGCTTTGGTTGTACAAGGGATTCCTGTTGCGAAGGGAGTTCCGGCTGCGAGCCCAAAAGAAGAAGAGGGTTCTTCACGGTAAATTTAGTTTTGAACTGGTTCTTGCTAAACAACAATGGCAGAAAGAGAGTTACAAAATTAATCATAACAGGGTGATCAATCACGAAATCAACCAAATCTGGTAAGATTAACAAACCTGGATGCCATGAGAACAACAACAATTAGGAAATAGCAGAAGTGGAAAAGAAGAGGATAAGAGAGAATAGCAGGCAAACACTTGCAGAACGATGAAGAAGGTGGACACTTGCAGACGAAGAAGAAGATGAAAGGGAAAAAGTGAGTTCTTCACAGGGGACAACCCTATAAATAGACAAGGAAAGTGTTACAACCGGATGACATTAAACGCACCGGTAAAAAAGGTGGTTATAGACACGTGTAAACGGTCATTCTTGAATCCACGAAAGTGTGTCAGGAAGGAGTTTTAGTGAAAAACAGACAATTGCGACAGATCTAAAGATTGATGACACTCCCTCCCTCAGAGAAAACATAAGAAGAGGCGGGATGAGGATTCAAGTATCACAACACATATTTTCTTAGCATGCAAGAAGAGGTTGCGAGATTGATTATTTCCCATAACTCATGAGGCAAGAGATGACACTTCCTATATATTACAGAGAAACTTCGGAACTTCGCCAAAGAATAGAGGCAAGTACGTACTTTTCAAGAAAAGTATTCTTTCGCTCGTTCCTACACCAATTAAAACCAAGGATTACTACAACAATGAATTTTTCCTTCAAAATCGCTCTTCAAGCAATATTCAAGGAAAAAGAGGCAAGATGTAGGATCACAATATCGCAACATACAAGGTTCGCGGGATTAATAAACGACAGCGTCGCGAAGGAGTCGCAGGGAGCTAAAATAAACGACGCAATGAATAACGACGAGCAAAACATAAGGAAGACATGGAACCTGGCGAAGGTTAAGAAGTGTCGCGAGAATGAAGACTTGTACACTTACGACACTTCGCGAGTTATTCCCGAAAATAAAGGACAACTTAGCTGTCATCCATTATGTAATACCCTATATAAAGGGTTGAGTAAGTCTGTTGTAGGGAGCTTTTTCGAATGGTTGAGCAAGTTATTAGGAGAGAGAAAAAGTTTAAGAGTGTTTTAATTTCTAAGTGTAATCCTATTCTTCCGGTGTGGACATTTCATGAAATCAATCAATAAACATTCTTAATCATTCATCTTTCAATGTGTTAATCAAGTAGAATTAAGTGAGGGGTGTATTGTGGGATTTCCTGCAACTACACTTGTGATTTAATTAGCACAATTATGAGCTCTAAGCTCATTAAATGAACGGTGTTCATGGTTGAGTCTCTTTTTCCTTTCAATTCTAGGAAAGAATCCTTTTTGATGTGAAAAATTATCATAAAACTTGATGTCATAAAAATATGAGACTGAGTTTGAGTACTTACCAGAAGAAGTTTGTTTGGAGGATTTTGACAGCCTGTTGATAAGATCCTTATATCCCGCAATTATCAGATTAAGGTTGTCCTTCATATCTCCATTGTTGCTTCCATCTATAGTAACCTTTTTCACATGTTGAACATCATTCTTCACATTAGGTTGAGATGGACCTTTCTGAAATCTCCCTGACCAAATTGTATTAAAGCTACAATTTTTTCGAACATTCGATGAGAAAATCGAACTGACTTTCCTGGAAGAATTTACAGGGTAAGTACTAAAACCAATAGGTTTAGACATTCGAATGTCAGTTACACCTTTGAGAATTAAATCTAAGGTGTGTTGAAGTTGAACAATAGAATTTTCATTCAACTTAGATTTACTTTTTCGTTCAACATGTTCTTTTGAATCACAAAAGAGATACACTTTCTGATCACCTGAGTGATTAGAGTGAACAAACCTTTCGATGTTGTTAGGAGATTTCTTCCTTTCGAGCGATGTGAAGTTTCCTTGATTAGAGGAAGATACATGCACATCTTCTTTAATCGGAAGAGATTGTGATCTGGCTTCCGAAACTAAATTTACAGTTGGGTTAGAAGCGATTGGTATAGTGGACTCTTTATAACATCCTCGAATAGAGAGTTTACTCAAGAGATGTTCAATTTCCAAGGCATCCTTTTTGAATTTTGCCTCGAGTAAGTTTCGTGAGGAGAAAACTTTGGCTTTTTCCTCGCTAAGAGCCTTTAATTTAGAGTCACGATCTTTTACTATACCAATAAGTGCATTGACTTTGTGTTTCAACCGATTGATTCTATTAGCCTCGATTCTAACAAGATTTAGAATCATTTCACTTTCTTTGGCTGGTTATCTTTCTTCAACAGAGTCAGACTCGTTCGAAAGCGGGGTAACACTTATCAGTGCAATCATGTTTCGTCGGAATGCAATGTTCATCTAAAATTGAGATAGACGAATCTTTATCTTTAATAGATTTCATGGAAACAAAATTTTCATTTCTGGTGATCCGTTCATCAGAGATAGCACAACTGTCCGTAAAGTCAGATTGCTACAAACACAGACTTATGAGGTCTTAAACGTGTTTGCCTGCTCTGATACCAATTGAGAAAACGGGGGTCTAACAACCACACCCAATATTTCGCTTAGCAATCTGGATGGACTAACTCCAATATAATTCTAGAGCACCAACTAATAAATCGAGCTCAATCAAGAAATATATCCAAGAGTTGTATCTCTTGTTTCACAATGTAATCAGCAAATCAAACAGATAGAAATCCGCGACCCTGATTATTATGTGAAACAACTTGAACGGTACCAAAGACCAATGTTCAAGTGTCAATCAATTAATATCAACAACCAAAGGTTGGATTATCTAATTGATTGAACTCACGCATAACCTGTGATATTTCAATTATATAAACAAATATATTGCGGAAAAGAAATGACACAGACACCAGAAATTTTGTTAACGAGGAAACTGCAAATGCAGAAAAACCCCGGGACCTAGTCCAGATTGAACACCACACTGTATTAAGCCGCTAGAGACACTAGCCTACTCCAAGTTAACTTCGGACTGGAATGTAGTTGAGCCCTAACCAATCTCACACTTATCAAGGTACAGTTGCGTTCCTTACGCCTCTTGAACTACGCCGGATTCTGCGCACTTGATTCCCTTAGCTGATCTCACTCACAACTAAGAGTTGCTACGACCCAAAGTCGAAGACTTAATAAACAAATCTGTCTCACACAGAAAAGTCTATAGGATTGAATAAATCTATCTCCCACAGAAATACCCAAGTGTTTTTGTTCCCTCTTTTGATAAATCAAGGTGAACATGAACCAATTGATAAACCGGACTTATATTTCCGAAGAACAGCCTAGTATTATCAATCACCTCACAATAATCTTAATCGATTAACGAAACAAGATATTGTGGAATCACAAACGATGAGACGAAGATGTTTGTGACTACTTTTCAATCTTGCCTATCGGAGAATAAATCTCGAGCAAATCTTAAAGAAGATAGTACTCAATCACAATAGAAAACAGCAAGATCAAAACAAGCAACTACACAGAAGTAGTTGGGTCTGGCTTCACAATCCCAATGAAGTCTTTAAGTCGTTAACCTACTGGGTTTTAGAAAAACCTAAGGTTAAAGGAGAATCGACTCTAGTTGCAACTAGTATCACACAGGAGGTGTGGGGATTAGGTTTCCCATTTGCTAGAGTTCTCCTCTATATAGTCTCCAAATCAAGGTTTGCAATCAATGCTACCTTGGTAACAAAGCATTCAATATTCACAGTTATATGAAAACCTGATTAGATTCAAGCTAATATCTTTCAACCGTTAGATCGAACTTAGATTGTTGTACACAAATAAAATGAATCAACATTTAGATAAAGGTAATTGTACCTAAACGTGTACACTTAGTTGGTTCAACAATAGTTAACCGAGGTTAGCCATATGAACACTTTCATATCAACCTTATTCATCTTTATCACAACTAGTTCAAATGACTCAAATGAAACTAGTTAGAGAGTTGTTCAATTGTTTATATTCTCATAGAAGTATAAAAGACACAATTAAAGAAAAATCGATTTTGATTCACTCGAATCGTTTCATGAACATTATAGCCACGGTTTGCAAAAGATTGCATTCCTTAATATATAAATGTATTAGTTCATGAACAAACTGATTTTAGAACATAACCTACTCAAGTACACAAACAGGTGCGCATACTTAAGTAGCCGTACTGAGTTTGGTTTCACCAGTACGCGAACGGGTACGCATACTTACAACCTCAGTTGAATTCCGGAACTTAGACTTACGCCAGTACGCTTACGGGTACGCATACTATGGTTCCCGGACTTGGACCTTACACAAATGTGAATACATATACTATGTTTATATCCAATCATGGTTACTGTTCTAAACTCTCATTTCAATCATTGAAACATTCTTAGAAGACGACAATAGATGTCTCACACAACTATTAGCTCCAAAGAAATTTTTAAGTGATCGTATCATCAATACGAAACATTCCGAGTCTACATCAAATGACTGCATCACACAAATCATGTAAGATGTTACAAGGTGATTTTCACATGATCATCTTTTGACTTTCGTCAAGAATAAAAGATGAACTTGGTTAAAGCGAAAGCTTACCAACACATATTTCGAGAAATAGATAAGCAAGATAAATTCGGCTCGAAATATCAGATGTGTATAATTGAAGTCTTTATATAGCAATACGACTTTTGTTCAAATAGGAGATAGAGTAGATAGACTTTTGAGTGATAGATGAGTTCAAGTCTCCACATACCTTTTGTTGATGAAGTTCCACAAGTTCCCTTGAGTAGTTTTTCGTCTTCATTCGATGAACGTCGTGAAGTCTAAAGCTCAACTACACATTTTATCCTAATCCGAGACTTAGCTATAAGTAGACTAGAAATCAAGACTTATAGTTTTGGCAACTAAATTTGACAAACAAGCTTGAGATAGCAACGCTTGCGAGTTCGATCGAGCAGTGCTCTAACATCTTGTCTTGGGAATGTGATAAAGGGTAAAATAAGAAAAGTGATGGATATTTATGAAATCCATATTTTTTTCTTATTCTAAGAGGATTGGAAAATTCCGCCTATATATTGGGGATGGAGGGAGTAGTATATAAGTCCATATTAATTGTGATAGATTACGATACTCGTTCTTGTATAAGTCTTATCTTGAAAAATAGATAACAAGTTTCATACTTGGTAGAATTGTGATTCGATTATTTGGATACGACTAGATTGATCTTGGATATTTTATTTTTGATATCTTCTAAGTACTCTTCTATAAAATTAGGTTGACGGACTTTGTTATTTTGACTTTTTGACTGTGAAATGTTAGAGATATAAACTCTATATACATATTAACAATGATCATTAAGTTGGTTTACTTGCAATTGTATTAGGTTTTGTCCATACAGGTTGTTGAACAAAAATGCTGGTGGTGTACTTGATACCCTGGCCTTTTTAATAGTGTTATGACCGAGGATTTGAGTGGAAGACAAGGTATTACCAAATACCGAAAATTCTCAAGACATGCAATGAATATTTATTTTTGAATTTAACAAATACCAATTATTATCCATAAACAGAAATCACTCATAGTTGACAACTAATATTATCTAGCACACATCCACATAACTTAGTAATGTAATAACTAGAGATATGCAAACCTTTGGTATATGGTAAGCATATATTTTTGAACATCAAAAGATTTTGAAATTTCTGTTTCAAAATCATGCCTTGAGAACCAAAGGGAAATAATAGAACATTAAGGTGTTATAGTTTAGTGCATGTTCAAACCACTGCGCCGACATTATGTGAACATTCTTATCTAACCGAAACACATTTTGGTCTCTACAAAAACCCTAAGATTAGTAAAATGTAAGTTTCGGTCAGACATATAGGATTGGTCATAACTTAGATCCTTGTAAGCGACGGTCCAGAAATATATTCTTAAGATTGCTCTTAGTTGAGGTAATTATTATCAATTGGTCCTGGTTTATATTCTTACACAGGAGCGGTTCTTAGAATAGATCATCAATAGGGATCGATCTTTAGAATAGATCCTAGAATCACATATTCAACTACAAAACAGGCTCCACAAGTTTACTCCTTTAAACTATGTATTTAAAAAAAAAAATTTAAAAATCAATATATGGATTTATCCGTAAGTTCAATACAATAAATAATAATGAATTACAAAATAGTGTTACGTCGAGTATACAAAGTCCATAGATAAACTATACACTTCGTAATTCCATATACTTTAGTTGTATAAAACAACTAGTATATCATTCCTTGATACTTTAATCATAGTATAATGGCCAAATAACTAGTACTAAATTCATTGTAAACAAACTTTACTTCATATGTTATGTCTTCAATAAATACTGACTTGAAAGATAAATTTCCAAATAAAACAAGTCAAGTTTGCTGTTACTAACCTCGAACTGAAGGACGATGTCTTTTTTGATGCATATTCGTCTTTAGGTTCTTTGTGAGTAACAATAGTAAGTCTTAACATTGCAAAGAAGAAATTCCGAGTGAAGCATGTCTTGTTAAGCATCTATGTTAGAGCACTGCTCGGTCGAACTCGCAAGCGTTGCTATCTTAAGCTTGTTTGTCAAGTTTAGTTGCCAAAACTATAAGTCTTGATTTATAGTCTACTTATAGCTAAGTCTTGGGCTAGGATAGAAAGTGTAGTTGAGCTCTAGACTCCATGGCTTTCATCATGCAAAGACGAATAACTACTCAAGGAACAGGTGGAACTTCATCGACTAAAAGGTATGTGGAGACTTGAACTTATATATCACTCAAAAGTCTATCTACTCTATCTCCTATCTTGAGACAAAAGTCGTATTGCTATATAGACTTCGATTATACACATTTTCTATTTCGAGCCGAGTTTATCTCGCTTATCTATTTCTCGAAATATGTGTTGGTAAGCTTCCGCTTTGGCCAAGTTCATCTTTACAAGTGACAAAAGTCATGTTGATTATTTCAATATCTTGAAAATCGCTTTGATGAAAAATAGTGTGTGAATAACCTCTATTTAACATCCTCTAAGAATGTTTCAATGATTGAAATGAGAGTTTAGAATATATAACCTTGAATGGATATAAACATTGTATGTGAACTCATACTTGTGTAAGTCCAAAATCCTTGAACTAAAGTATGCTTACTTTACTGGTTCAGGAAGTCCGGAAGCTAAGTCCGCGTACCCGTACGCGTACTGCCGGAAGTTCACATCCCGTGAATTTCTGCTGGAGTTTGTGAACTGAAAACAAACTCAAACCGGGTACTTAAGTATGCGTACCGGTATGCATACTTGAGTGGGTTATTTTCTAAAAACGGTTTATTCGTGAACTAAGACATATATAAACTAAGGAATGCATATTTGCAAACCGTGGCTATAATATTCATGAATCAATTTGAGTTTGCTTCGATTGTGTCTTATATACTTCTATGAGATCTAAGCAATTGAACAACTCTCTAACTAGTTCTTTTGAGTCATTTGAACTAGTTATGGTGAAGATGAATAAGGTTGATATGAAAGTGCTCATATGGCTAACCATTAGTTAAATACTGTTGAACCAACTAGGTGTACACGTTTAGGTACGGTTACACAAACCTAAATGAACGTGCATTTCATTTGTGTATAACAAGCTAAGTTCGATCTAACGGTTGAAAGATATTAGCTTGAATCTAATCAGGTTTTCATCTAACGGTGAATATTGAATGCTTTTTAACCAAGGTAACTTAGATTGCAAACCCTGATTTGGAGACTATATAAAGGAGAACTCTAGCAACTGGGAAACCTAATCCCCACACCTCATGTATGATACTAGTTGTATAAGCTAGAGTCGATTCTCCTTTAACCTTAGGTTTCTACCGAGACCATGTAGGTTAACGACTTGAAGACTTCATTGGGATTGTGAAGCCAGACCCAACTATTTTCTCAGTAGTTGCGTGATCTGATCTTGCTGTTTCTATCGTGATTGAGTGCAATCGTAAGATTGGCTTGAGATTAATTTCTCCGATAGGCAAGATAGAAAAGTAGTCACAAACATCTTCGTCTCATCGTTTGTGATTCCACAATATCTTGTTTCGCTAGTCGATTAAGATTATTGTGAGGTGATTGATATTTCTAGGCTGTTCTTCGGGAATATAAGTCTGGTATATCAATTGGTTCCTGTTCACCTTGATTTATCAAAAGACGGAACAAAACTCGTAGGTATTTCTGTGGGAGACATATTTATCTATTCCTGTAGACTTTTTCTGTGTGATACAGATTTGTTTATTAAAGTCTTCGACTTTGGGTCGTAGCAACTCTTAGTTGTGGGTGAGATCAGCTAAGGGAATCAAGTGCGTAGTATCCTGCTGGGATCAGAGTCGCAATGGACGCAACTGTACCTTGGATCAGTGTGAGATTGATTGGGGTTCAACTACAGTCCAGACCGAAGTTAGTTTGTAGTAGGCTAGTGTTTGTAGCGGCTTAATACAATGTGTGTTCAATCTGGATTAGGTCCCGGGGTTTTTCTGCATTTGCGGTTTCCTCGTTAACAAAAATTTTGGTATCTGTGTTATTTCTTTTCCGCATTATATTTTGTTATATAATTGAAATATTACAGGTTGTGTGTTGAATCGATCAATTGGTAAATCCAACCTTTGGTTGTTGATTGAAATTGATTGATCCTTGAACATTGGTCTTTGGTACCATTCAAGTTTATCTCTCTTATATTCAATCAGGATCGCAAATTATTATTTGTTTGATTACGGATTGAATTAAGAGATTGAGATATAAGTCTTAGATATACTTTTCTTAAGATTGAGTCTGACTGTCTAGTTAATTCTCTTGAAAGTATATTGGAGTTAGTCCATACAGACTGCTAAGCGAAATATTGGGTGAGGTTGTTGTACCCCCACTTTTTCAATTGGTATCAGAGCAGGCAAACACGCTAAGACCTCATAAGTCCGTGTTTGAAGCAATCTGATTATTATGGACGAGTCTATCTCTAATAACGTACCAGTTCATAAATTACCAGATGTTTTTCAAAGCTTGGATTCACCTGAGAAAACTTTCAAATCTAGGTCAGTATTTAAACATTCTCTTAATGTAGAACCTGTTAAAGTCTGGGAAACACGCCTAGAAGAACAGTTAGATGAACTTTCTGATGAAGGTGATTCAGATATTGATAGAGATATTGATGAGGAAGTCTCAGAGTATGTTAAGCTTTTGAATTCGTTGGAAAATAAAAAGATGAAAACTTCTCATGTCACACCTTTTCTGACTAATCTCTTTCGTATAAATAAGAAATTGAGAAGATGTTACGCAGGTGTTTATGTTTCGAATCGTTCTAACGAATCGATCCTTAAGGATTCTGAGGAAAACCTACGTATGAAATCACTTGAATGTGATAATGTTTATCAAAAGTACTTTTTATTGGAAGAGAAACTTGCAGAAACCGAAGCAAGGATTAACTCTCAGCAAGCAAGTTTTGATGACAGAGAAAGTGCTTATCTCACTCGAGAAAAACGCCTTGAGGCTGATTTAGCTGTTTCTCTTGATAAAATCAAGGTGTTGGAATATGACTTGAAAAAGTTCAATACTAGTTCAATCAAATTAACCACTATGCTAGGAGCAATTAAAAATCATCGTGATACACGAGGATTGGGCTATAAGGGAATAGATGCTCCAAGTATTAGCAAAGAGGTAAAATTTGTCAAGGCTAGTGATTCTTCTCAACAAAAGGTTTCCACTGATGGCAAAAGTGAAATACCTTCACCGGAATTTAAGGTTCGAAAGAGCAAAGTATACCAACCTCCAAAGTCAGCACACACAGATCGAGGTAAGAACATTCCTTATGTTTGCCAACATTGCGGAAATAAAGGTCACCTGGAAAGGAGATGTCGTTTCCGTTTAAGGAATGAGAAACTTCATGATGTTCTTGTTTGGGCATCACAAGAAGTTGTGAAACCAAGATCATATGTTAAGAATAATCCCCTTAACGTTACAGGTTGTAACTGTCCAACCTTTAGGCAAAGGAATCAGTGTTGTGATAAACCTAGATTTGCCTATAAACGTCATACGAAGCCTTTTCACAATTGTAATGGTTATCAAAAGGATAACTTCGTAAAGACGAAGACAAGGTCCGATGCTCCCAATTGGAGAAAGACTAACTTGCAAAAGAATAGTCAATCCAATTCTCTTCCAAGAAATCTAAAAGAGAGTAATGGGAAGAAGGTTCATATTGTTCCTAAACGCACTCAGAAGTGGGTACCAAAGAAAGCCTATGATACTTTGAGTGTGAAAATGAATGATCCCCCAGAAAATTCCATGACTGTGGAGAAGGCAATATCCATGATGTTGGAACTTACAAAGTTCTTTGGAAAGATGGGTTTGGATGTGAAAGGTTCTAAAAGCGATCTCCTTCATGATAATCCAAAAATGAAACATAATAAGCCAAAAACTATAGATGGTGAAAATTCCATAGTTACGGAAAAGTCTGTTTCAGTCACTTGTGGTGAGCAAGACATTGTTCACCTCAACACAACTTGATTGTGTTGTAAGTGCATCCTCACCAAGGAATGCCCTGTTATGTATACGGTGAGGGAAGCACGAAAATTAGGGCGCACAGATTATGTTTGGTAAGGCTGTTGAATTCGATTGGATTCTTTTAAAAGGTATGTATATAAACTTGAACAAAATTTGTGTTTTTATCATTTGCTTAGAGTACTTATAATGATCCATGTACCTTGCTTATCGTTCATTTGTACCTAACTTGATCTGTGTTTAAGGTTCTTAAGTGTTTAGGTTTGAAAATAGTAGTTCGGTATGTTTGGACTTCATGGTACACATACCAGGTATGCATACCATCATTTAAAATCAAAATCCAGGGATTTTAGTACGCAGTTTGCATACTGCTCCTGGTCACGAAAATTCGTTTGCAAACCCGTATGCATACTAGCACGTAGACGTCGATATTCGGTAAACTTGTTTTGGCCGTAACTTCTTCGTCCGAACTCGGAATGACCTCATTCTTTTTGCATTCTCTTCCTCTTTGATTGGAGATGAGAATTACTGAATTTGGATGAGTTAAGATTGGTATTTGTCATGTCTCTTGTTTTTGAGACTTTTGCTCCGTTTCATCGCACTTGCTCCACTTCTCTTGGACTTGGGTACTTGGATTATTGGAGTACTGCTCTTCTAAGCTCATTTGTAGCATTTACAAGAATTTTGTTAGTGAATCACAAAGAAGGAAGTTTAAGAATGGGCAGTAGTACGCATTACTATGGGATTCTTGAATGTTCACAATCATTTTATGTGAACTATGGTACATGGTCATTAATGAGTTTGTATGTTCTTCTTTGTTAAGAAAATATTTTTATACGCCTTTGGTAGCTATTCTTGGTGTAAATCCGGGCGAAAAAGATTGATTCTACCCTCTAAGGACAAATCATCTTATATGTGCATTACGAGTTTGTCTTGATGCCTAGGAAACTTCTTATGAGAATTTTATTCTTGTGTTTTTTAAGAAGGAAACTAGAGTTTGGAATAGCCATTATTGTGAGTACACATAGCTATGTCCAACGTTTTCATCTTTCAATGTTTTTAGATTTATTTGTTTAAATTATAAAGTTTATTTGGAAGATGATTTTGCAGTATTAATCTTTATGGTTTCATATATTGCAACTAGTTATGGGATATGTGTGTTTGCGTCCGTGAACTATGATTGTCCCATACGTGGTCAAAAGTTAAGTCTTTCATATGTCGATATGCAAGTATTGATAAAAGATTGAATGAACTTTTGACAAACAAAAGTTAAGCCTATTATCAGGGGCGCCAACGGGTCCCATCAGGTCCGGGTACCATACTACCCGGAACCAGACCCGTTAAATTTACTCGGTTCCGGGTCCGGTTCCAAAATTATAGGACCCGGAACCGGACCCGATAATATTGCCGGTTCCTAGTCGGTTCCGGGTCCTAACCGGTTCCTGAGATTCGCAAAGAGAGAAATAGATGAATTTCATAATAGGATGAAAAAAATACAGGACGTATAAGAATTATCTAGCTTGGTGTTCATCTTCCACTCCGTATTCATAAGAAGCTGCGGGTGTTCCACTTGCATAAATGTTGGAATTTAGTGATTGCCATCGTCATTTACATATAATAAGATCTCCCGATTAAAAAGATGATGAAGCATGTGAGGGAAAGGAGTCTATCAGACTCATAACCATGTTAGTTGTGAATAATATTTAGTAAGAAGGAAGGAAGAAATTGATTTGTGCTCCATTATGTTCATCGGATGTACTAGAGTACATCTTTTCATAAAAATCAAGCAAACAGCAGCATGATTGACCAGCCGTGCTTTGCACTAACTACCAAATATGCATTATCTAATTAACGGAATTGATCCAGATGTCGTTGTTTTCATTATAGCAAGATTTTATTATAGAATATAATTCCTCTTATTTGAAAAGAAATTGATGTGAATCTGAGAAAAGGAAGAGAGGAAGTGTGGCTAGAATGAAGGAACGGAGCATAAATGTATGTTATATTTATACTAGGATTTTTATCCCGGTATTTAACACTGGCTAAGCCTTTGGTTAGCGTCATGCATCATGTGATCTTCAATATTTAACACTGGGATTTTTATCCCGATATTTCTTGTGAAATTACTTTAAATTATCATTAATATTCTTCTGCTATTCAAGTTGTATTCTCATTGATATATTTCGGTATCTGTTATCCAGATATCACCAATGCTAATTTCCTAAAAAAAAGAATCGTCTATTTTATTGGTTGATTACATGATAATTGAATGGTGTTCACTAATATTTAGACTTGAACATACCCCTTGGAAATTATCATGGCAGTTAAAGTATAATGTACTTATGTGGATGATGTTTGGTGTTTCTTATCAAAAAAAATTAGAAATTTACAACATGCATGCTTGGTGGAAATTTACAACATGCATGCTTGGTTTGAACACGTATGTAATTGTTTAACCAAAGTTGATTTACTTGGAACAAACAAATGAGAAATTCCAACATTTTCTTTAATAAATTATGAGGAAGAACTTTTTTCTGACAATTTAAAAACAATAAGTGTAATTCCTTAAGTGAAATAAAAAATAATAAGATAGGTAAGGCAAAGTCTAATGAAGTTGTTGAAACAATTGTCAATGCTTTTTCATAATTTGAAGCTTTTCTTTTTGGGCATTCCATTATTCTGTACAGTTGTATTCTTTTATCAAATCCGCATTTTATCTATCATGAGTTTGTATATTCGTCAGACATTGTTCGAATTCCATAGCTTGTGTTTCTGTTTTGGTTTTAAGTTCCTAACATTTTTATGGACTAATGTCATGTATTTGTAAACTTTTTGTTCATACCCACCTAATTGGAAAATTCAGATGCATGCTCATTGATCACAAATCATTTTTATGACCTAATCTTCTAAAAATGCAATCATTTCCTTGTCGATTTCCTTGAGAGCTATATCACGGCTATCTTCCTTATCTTCATTTTTCAAATAAGACTCCAGCATCTTACTGTCATATGATTATAAAATGATAATATTGGAGTTGACTCTCAATGTTGTTTTGTTGTTGTAGATTCGATAAGCAGCTTTTCCGTTTATCCGAATATAATTAAAATTACTACTGAGACCTAATTTTATATTGTTTGGTATGTCTATCATCAATCTAGTCTAATGATCCATAATGTGAATATGTGATATCCATTGCTTTATGATATTGATAAACACCTATGTTTATTGTAATTAACTTTTTGAAATTTTGGTAATGTCCGCAATCTATGTATTTGCATGGCTATCATGTGTTCAAGCACAAAAATCTGAATCCTCCAACGTGAAAACTTAGTCCGCAATTAACATGTATACAAATAGATGTGCATGTGATTGATCTCTAGCACACATAAATATATAAGTAAAGATTAAAAAATAATGATAGACTTAGTAGTAATAAATATTAGTTCGAACGCTTTGTGTAGGGGATGTGTTATCAACTAAATACGTAGGCTCCATATCAAATTGTTAGATGCACTATTTTACATACATTCTTTGGCATATAGGTCCGCAACCAAACAACTATTATTGGGTTTATAGCTACACGGTAATCAAACTTTAATACAACAAAGCACAATACATCTAATTGCGCGTTCCTCACTTTACTTTTATTGTACATCTTCCTTGTTAGGACTCTTTCTCGGGATGCGCTCGTTGGGCTAAAATGAAACAAAGATATGTCAGTATAAAATAAAACCTATATGACCTTAAACTAAAATAGAGTTAGTTATTAAAAAACTTGATTGGGGAAGAAATCAATAGTGGATACCTTGAATTATCTTAAACTACATGGGACTTACATGTAACCACATCAAAACAATGAACCTGCAAGACATGGCGACGCATCACTAACCATGTCTTGATATTTCCACTGGTGAAATAACGTATGATGTCATCACGTCATCACTTTGTATGCCTTTTTTCTGTTTAAATATGTAGAAGTTAGTCTTACCTTTTTATTTCTAGTTCTTTGGATGTATGAGCGATCAACAAAATTACATATGACTTAAAAATAACAAACCAAATGTTAGCAACAAAGCAATTAATCAGTGTAACTGCGAGAAACCGTTGGTCAACAACCAAACATTGGACTGATAGTTAAATAGTAATATTATTTCCCAAAACTTTAAATTTGATGTTCCAATTAACTCTTCATGTGCTTAGTTGGTTGAATGTGCTCGGTAACTTACGGCTTCTTTTCACATTCACTTTTCATGAGTTTTTCAATCCCTAGCAAATCCAAATATTTCATTGGAACTCAAAAGATTCTTCCCTTTTGAACATGAATTAGGATATATAATATAACATGATACTTAGAGAGTTAATTTTTTGGAGTAAGTATCTTATGACTTTAATCTACTTTGTTTGTACCGACCAAAGAATGAATCCTATCCATACCCAAAACAAAATTGGATGAGCAATATCACTATGACTTACAGAGTAGTAGATCACCTTCCCTTTTTCCAAAGAACTACCGCTGATAGCTTCTTAACCAATCAAGAATGATGTAGAAAATGACATCCTATTAAAAATCTGAGGGTAGAAGCAATTATTAATATTTTATATTAACCCAAATCTAAGTAATTCTTAATAGTTCTCATAATCTTCACGACATGCAACTTACATACTTGCTAAAATGGAAATACTAATTAAATTTTCATTGTTTTTCTTTATATATGTATCAAATTAACCATAATTTTAGTGAATTATGTTTTTAACAAAATTTTGATCCATATCCGTGCCAGGACATGTAATTCTGAGAATACGTTGAGTTTAAGTTTGACCTCCTCCTAATATAGGTACTCCGCAAAATGGGACTAACATCTCTCTTTCTTAAGAAAAACGTGTGAGGAAACCTGACAACCGTATTTACATTTTCTCTGCTCACACTCCTATAAAGAAGAATCTCAATTATATGTTTTGGAACATCATGCTTAAAAGATTAAGCAATTATATGTTTTAGAACTGAAATACTTTTCATGTAGCACCCATGAATGGATGGAATGAGTGTAATCTCATCAAGAATCAATCTACTCTAATAAATTTAATCTGGTCATTGCATGTTCAGTCTTCCCTGTTTTGCAAACTTCTCCAATACTTATATTCTAGAATTCTAGCACAGAACACCTTGGAAGCTCTCTTTCTTCATCCCAACGAAAGCTTCAATATATATATACATGTACACCATCTCTTTTGAAGTAGTTCATGAACAATGTACTACAACTAACTTCGTCAAGAATATAAAATTAAGTACCTGCAAAGCAGATTATAGAATCTGAATGAGCTTTCGTTCCGTACTTAGTGGAAATAAACCGTTGGACCTAAATGGAAATGGAAGATCATCTTGGCGTAGGAGCTTTTTTGATGTACCAACTAATCCATGTATTGTTACACAAAATCTAGAGAAACCCCACATTTTTTCCATTTTCCTAACATACTCTTCCACTTCATCAACTCTAGCGTAGTTTATTTTATTTTTATACCCCTTTCACATGATAAGTCAATTTTTTATTCATTTTTTACAACTCGATGCATGCTTAATATTAAAACATTGTCGGTTATGAATTGCCTCTAGCAAAGATGAGAGAGATCCCTTCACACTCTTAGATTCACACTATCTCACATTTTCGGAGATATTTTTCTCATTAAAACTTAAATGGTAGAGTATTTGAAGTTAATATTTTGGAATATGATCGTTTAAAGATCTACATAGCTACAAAAAATCAGCACATTCTGGAATTCTAAACCTCACCATCTACTGATCATAATTTTAACCGTCGAAAATTTGTTGATTTTCGATGGTTGATTTTCAGAATAGTAGATGGTGGATTTATACATTTCAAAATGTGCTCATTTTTTGTGGGTATGTAGATCTTTGTGAGACGAACATATTCTCAGACTATTAGCTTCAAATACGTTACCATTTGGTTTTTGTAAAAAAAATAATAATGTCCAAAATGTGAGATAGTATTGTGAAAATAAAAGCGTGAACGGATCCTCCCTCATATACCTCAATAAAGATACTTTAAAAAAAATTACCCCTAATG
Source organism: Papaver armeniacum (assembly GCA_023531295.1). Lineage (NCBI taxonomy): Eukaryota > Viridiplantae > Streptophyta > Magnoliopsida > Ranunculales > Papaveraceae > Papaver > Papaver armeniacum. Next base: position 63,404 of record JAJJWW010016230.1, read on the forward strand.
CTTGTTATACTTCCATCGTTTTCCCAAAATGATTAGCCAAAATGAACCCCGAATCAAGTCGGTAGGATTTAGAACTTACTCTTGACCTATATCCATTCATGAAAAAAATATTAAAATAATAACAATAAAATATAAAAAGAAAGTATAAAATCACAATCTTACCATGTTTTTCAAAATGCATAATGGATCAAGGTATGATTTTAGTTTGGTATTTTTTTTTCATTCAATTGGTGTAATTAAGGGCTCACGTATACAAATTTCAACATTTTATAAGCCGCACCAAGACGGCACAAATTATGACACCCGAGTTTCGAATGTTGGCATGGAAATATACTACTTATGTTGAGTGTGTACTTCATATAAAGTTTGTTGGAGATATTTATTTTAGACCGACATGTTCAACTTTCAACTGCTTGAAATCCATGACCTTTTATTGTTACCAAGTGGGAACAAAACACTAAAAAATATTGGTATACGTAATTCCACAGAAATAATCTCGTTTTTCGGTTTCAGGAACGGGCTAAAATTACTAATTTTACCTTAACGCAACATGAAGAGTTATTGGACAATTGTGGGATGGGATTAGGAAGCATGTAAGGATTTAGCTTACTCAACGAACTGTGCCATCCGTGGGAGTCGAACCCACAACTACATGGTTGAGAACCATGCGCTCTACCATTTGAGCTAAGATAGCAAGTGGGGTTTATAATATAATGACACTTTCGTGCATATGGTAGCTTACTTGTTAACATGTAAGCATTCATCTCAGGAACCAAAGTCCTGAATAGCCAACTTTCCACCTTTTACAAAGTACATTGTGGAACTCCTGAAAGCTGATTCAACCACCTTGAAAGAGCTTGTAGCCAAGAAAATGTTTACAATCCGGACCCTGTCTTATTTGCTCAAAATTTAGCAAAAGTTGTGTAACTCACCGACTTACAACTAACAATAATAAGTGGACACTTAAATACCTTAGGATTAAGCTTATTACACATGCTTGAGATTGATCCCTGATCAGATGCTGAAAACCCAGAGACACAATAAGTGAAAAAGTGGTAAAGTAATTTGAGAAAGAGTGTGCAAGAACTTCCAAAAGAAAAGAGGATGGGAAGGGAACAACGACAGTCATAGAGGATGAGAATATGCATTACCTCATTGTCCTCACGAAAAAGTAATTAGTTTGGATTTCTTCAATTGTAGTCCAAGCCCCACATACAAAGCAAACGGGCATGATACTTCCTGCCATGTTGATAGGTTTAACAGTGTTGGCAGATGTATATATTGAATCCTGTAACAAATCACAGAAACAAAAATACATAAAAAATCATTTTGTGCCATGCATGCCTATGTAAAAAAAAGAACGATTTGGTAATAATCTCGAACTTCTGAAAAGGATTTGTTGCTGCCATTATTTTGGGATTCCGACCTCTTCGAAGCACTACATCACCATCCTCTTAACGATGTTAACACTGACGAATGGTATCATGTAATTGTGTCAAACCAAGTTTATGGCCAAGCGAATAATGCATGCGGCTTCAAGCATCTGAATTGTACAGATGATTGTCAAAAAGATGTGATTTTCGTTTGCCAACCAAGCTAGGGTTACGATACAACCGAATATTTGTTGTGAGAGAGGTTGAATGTCGCAAAAATTAATCATAACAGTTGCAAAAATTAAACCCGTGACACAACAATTATCATAAACATCTACAGAATGCTTCAAAAAACTAAAAAAGAAAAGAAAAAAGGTTATGATCGTAAGCCTAAAAGACTAAAAAGATTTATCTTATACAAAGTTTCATGTTTGTGGGGTCTGAAGATAAATAGGGTGGAATGTGGTACTTTCTGGCGGCAAACCAAACAACTTCCACGGGCTAACCAATATCGATCATAGACCAATATTCAGAGGTGTGAACTACCAAATAATAACCAACAATTCAATAACTATATGAGTACCGTGCAAGCCAAACCTTTAAAAAAAATTAAACCAAAATTTATGATGTAAAGTTCTTACCTTCTTACCGACTTCCTTCTCTTTCTTCGTTAAATACTCTTTATGCTTGGAACTCCATTATTATTATTCAAAACATTCTTATGCAATTTGAACTGAGATGTTGTGCAAGTTTTTCCTTAAGGGTCACCCAAATTGAATGCCAGCTAGTTATGTGGATGTGTGCTTCAGAAATTTGATCTCCACATGCCCAAGTCATGGTCAAAAGAGCCATCAAAATATAAACTTTAACACATCCAGCATTGATGGTAGTTCTTCCATGGTATCGAACTCCAGTACCTCTGCAGAATTTAGTTGGTCAGCAACAGGGAACTTTTAACTGAAAAATGCAAAGAAACTTAAGACTAAAACCACCAGCCTTCTTTCCAGGCTCATCTGAAACAATGAAAGTAATTTGTTTTTGAAGAAACACATGGTACAAACCAAGAGAAAACAGTTACTCGGTTCTTTTAATTGAAGAATCTATAATCTTTCTATTAAATATCTTACGAATAAAAATAAAGTAACCAAGATAAAGGTATCCAGAGTGAGGGAACACATTGTTTGTATACCTTCATTGACTAAGCAAAGCCCTCTGCTGCAACTCTGCATAATCTGGTACATGTTGCTAGCATCTGTCGCTCAGTTGCTCGCTGATAATATCTCATCTCCCCATCGACAATGTTCGCATTCTTCCCCTGGTTAGGAGCAGAATATGGCAACCTCTCTGAAGCTCTGTCTTCAATTTTGCGCAATATATCCATATGAAAAGAACATATTACAAAAAAATAAGAACCAAATAGGACTAATTTGTCCTAATACACAAAAGATTCCTAAAAGTGATTTGATACTCTTAAGTCACAGGTGCATTCACTGTCTACCTTGGTAAAGTACCAACTATCTCTTTTTTTTTTTTGCAATTTGTAATTTTGTACCCGTCATACTATGTTCTATCTCTTAAAGTTTAATGACCGAGAGTTCCTCACATCGCTCAAAATATAAGATTCCATATCTACCTTGAGCTTCCTTTCAGCAGTTTTAGTATCTTATGGTTGACTGATAATTCCTTCATACATCGCTCTAAAGATCATCCACGTCATGAATCTCAAGTCCTAACATGTGCAACACTTCTTTATTCACTGCAGCTTTTAGGTGTTCAGTTGCCTCGCCATTCTTAAGAACATAGGTCTCTTCCTTATTATCAACAAAAGGTGACAAATGTGGATGAGGTATCCTGTCAAAAAACTTCAAAAGCAAGTTATACTGTTTAGAGATATGTCACCAGCCAGTAAAGGATAATCAGCGATTGGAAAAAATCATAATTGAAATGAGATGACAATGTAGAAGGTTGTATTTGGTTTATCATGGACCCTATACGACTTGATAGACTAAATTAGCTGATCTAGAAGGTTGGATTTGGTTTATCATGGACTACATTAATTTTTTGTTATGCTTTACATTTTCGCTTAAGCACTCACCTGCTAGTGTTTCAACTTTTTAGCAGTAATTTCATCCGTTCATGTGATCATTCAGCAGAAAAGAAAAGATCGTTAAATGTATAAATATCAAGTTATAATTAACTAAGATAATTAGAATACACAAATATAGTGGCTAAATCGACGTCCTAAACCATATGTTCTAATTTGACAGCGTACCTGGCCTAAAGTTCTGAAATCTTAAGTGGTAATAACCACTCTCGTTTGGAAGCAGCTGCGTCTACCTGTCGAAATATTTTATAATTAGTATGGTAAGCCAACTATGTCCAGTTTTACATTTTAGTAGCAATTACAACAGTTGTGAAAGCCGCGTTACACTAAGACCATCATACTATAATATTGTTCAATCAAAATTCATGTTGTTAATGGAATATTTGGAGGTAAAAGAAAATCGAAAGCAATTTTGATTTTTTTTTAAAAATCATCCCTATGGTGACCCTTAAAATGACGAATAATAACCTGAGCATCATGCCCACATCACTGTCTAACACGCAATTTGGTATTTGTTTCAATTCCCAAATTTGTACCGATTAATGCAAGTGATTTCCGTAGCTAATACGTAACTGTATAAAAAAAAAAATCCACGTTGTGCGTCCTAAAGCTTTTAAATTACTAATTGGACTTTTTTCCAAAACCAATTGCACAATTACATTACCAAGTTTGATAGCAAAGGAAATCCCTATCTTGGGTTCTATTCGAACTGCAATCGGAAATCAAAACAAAACCAACAGAATAAAAGTTACTTCCTCAGTTTCTGCAAAAGAGTACGATTTGAAACAACAATACCCAATTGTGAAACTGAACTGTGAAATTAAGATATTGAGATGATTTATAATAATAAAAAAAAAATCAGTACTCAAAATAAGATTAAGCTAGAATAAAATCACCTCAATTTTCAGACTGTTATGGAATAGACACCAACCTGCAAAAATAACCCATGAACAAAAACAAATCAAGAACCTAAAAACATATTACATAGTACCAAAAATCAAAAAGATTTATTCTGCATAAAAAAAATCAAATATGTACCACAAAATAATCTTACCTTTTTGGTATGCTTCACCTGGCAGGCTTGTCAATACCTAATCAGCAATTGAAGAACCTATGTACAGAAATCAAGGATTCAACTTACACGGTGGAAAAACATGATAATGACATAACAGAAGTAATAAATTGAATCACATAAACATGAAGTCCCTAAACCAAAATTCATATTTGCAATATTATTTCACGAAGAACTCGAACGGATTATCAGAAATCAATTGGCGACTGTAAAACTTACACTCTTTCGGGGAAGAAAATTACCTTTAGGATGAATGTGTGCGGCAAGTTCATGAAGATTTTAGAAGTCAGATATGATTTAGAAATAAAATTGAACCAAAGCGAAATATTTAGCAACCAAGAATGAAATGTATAACTAAAAATATTATCAACAATTGTTAATGGTGATTTTACAACATTGTGAATAATGTTGCTGAAATTTGGAACCAAAAATTCATTCATCAAATTTTTTCTCAGTGAGCCGAGTGAGGCGGAAGCCAAAAACATAAATACACGGAAAAATGATAAATCCAAACAAAGGAAAGAACAAAAAAATATTAAGGGGTCAGCGAAACAACATAATTTTAAATTTTTTGGATCTGGTTACTTAAGACCACAAAGATCAATTAATACGACTTTGACGATTGCCCTAAATAGTTCCCTTAACAGAGATCTTAATTTGAAGATAGTTGAACCCAAACAAATGAATTTATTAGTCATTTAGCGCAAATGGGCAACTGAATTGATTCTTGCTTACGTTAAGGTAAACAAATCCGCATGGTACTTGGAAAACACCTAAACCCAAATGTCTTTATATAGCTCATCTTGCACCATGTGTTGAACACGTTGTGGCTGCTAAATCAAATTTCCCTAGTAATTATTACCAACTCTAATGCCTGGGGACACTTGAGAATAGCGCCACCAAAAAGTATTGTTTTACTCTCCTGACATGAGAACAAATCATGTTAATAAAATAAAGATTGTACAGATGCGAGCGAGGATTGAACATCTATGATGCTGACCATCATTTGCTATTACAAACAACATGGGCATGGAAATTTCTGGATATGCTAGAACACAATCAAGATTGCATGCACAGATTCGTACATGGAAATATAAAATCCGGGGATTGATTAACAATGCATACTAAAGGTGCAGACCACTTAGCAAAATAATTCACTCAAAAAAGTCATCCACTTGGCTAGTAATATTCCATTTATTATCGGAGTTGAGTTGTCTTTTAGAGGGTAGGTCAACAATCAGTAGACCCTGATACGCTTAGGTGATTGAATCCTTATTTCAATATTATCCCACCGCCTTCTCTGTATTCAAGTCCTTATTTCGTAGCCTTTTGTCTAAGGAGATTGAATAAACCCCATACACATCCGTGAATTATCTGTGCAACTAAGTGAAGCATTACCTTCACTGAGTTAAGAGCTAAATCCAGCGAAACGTTGTCTCCATCCTTGATTATGGATAATGGTGTAACATTCCATCGCCCAGTTGCAGAGTCTGTACTTGAAATAATCAAGCCAAAAAATTGTTGTTTCTAGCCTATAATGAGGTAAGCCAAAAGATTGAGAGTCTTATAATCAGATTAAGAATGTTGAGTTTGGCTTACAGATCTGATACAGAATTGAATTAGTTTTCAATTCAACCCTTTGTGCTTTGTAGATTTACTTGAACATGAACAAATTTATAGAATATTTGGTGGCTGGAATTTGACGAACACGTTTGAAAAGATTAAGTGTGCCCTTTAAGTCTTACCTACCAAAAGAGACCCTAAAATCAATCCTCCATGCAGATGGAATATTAGATCAACATATTTTCTATAGCAAACCCCATTAACAATGATTATTGATCTAGAAAGAACTTAGCTACAATGCTACATTCAGAAATTGATTCAAAAGATTGCATACAAACATGAAATCAAGACACATTAGTTCATATTTGAAGGGGAAACATGAACTTACTCTAAGTCCACTGTTTTGGACAACCACTGCGAGAATTGCCATCAATCCATAACATATATATTCGATCTTGCATCAATCTGTACATTGAATTCCTTCCACAGTCGGACTTGGATCAAACTCAAGGAAATGCAAGGCCTACCTTCCATAGTCAGACTTTAATTGATTCGGTAAAGTCTGCAAAATCCCTAAGATTTTTAGCCTTTGATCGATTAAAAAATACCCAATATACCAAAAAATTGAATGAAAAAATAAAATTGAAAATCACAAAAATCTTACCCTGAACCCTAAGATTTCACGGATAGCTTCTACTTCAAATCTTATGATCTTCAACCTCAAATCCTAGTCAAATAATTGAATAGTTTCTGTTAATTACTTATCGTAATTAAAATTGGTTAGGTTTGATTAGTTTTTCATGAGGTTTCAAAAGAGAGAATTCGAAAAAGGGCAAAAGTGATGCACACGGAAGAATTTGTTTTGTTTGTTCTTTTGTGAACATACGACACAGAAATTCATCGATTAAGGAATCCGTAATGTCTGTACAATTGAAAAATCGTGTGAAAAATCGTGTGTTTCCCGAAATCTCGTTCACCCACACCAACCTACCCTAAAATTTCCAAGTCGTCAACCCAAAAAATCACCATCAGGATCGGGGTGATTTCCATATATAAAACAAATAGGTATTACTTTTGAATGCCGGGCGTCTTTCACAGCCGTCCAATGACTATTCCATCCGAAGCTTTCTGACCTTCGGATCGGGTCCCCATTAAATGATGTCCGTCTGATAACCCTGGCTATCATGGACACAAACCTCATACCTTTTTATAACTATGATTTTACCGGGTACCCGATACCCGCAGGTACCCGACGGGTATATTTAATTTGGACCCGATATTAATCGGTTCTTAAACGGGTCTACCCACCGGGTAATAAAATCACTAATGGGTCCAACATTAGGATCCGGAACCGGACCCGGAAGACTCGGTTTCGGTTCGGGTCCGGGTAATCGGGTACCCGTTGGCAGCCCTACTTATTATGTCATTAAGCAAATATTGATTGAAGATAGGATAAGCTTTTGTTTACAAAGATTAAGTCTATTATATGTCATTGTGCAATTGGTGATGAAAAATAGAATGAATCTTTGTTTATTCCGCAGTATTGATCTTCCCTGATCCATATTTTTTATGTATATACTGTGCGGCTCCGTAAGTTCTTTTATGTGAGCATTTCCGATTAAATTAATCATGGATTCTCTTGTGGTTAATTTAATTGAGATTTTTGGATACAAATTCATATTCTTATGTGATTTGTTAATGTCCAAAGAAATCCTTCTTTTCTTGTGAAAGTAAGGTCGCTCTTATTGTTCTTTCGGGAATGACATTTTATGGGGGAGAGTTCTTAATTGAACTTGTGCTTAATTACCAAATCTTTGTGGGGAGTGGGGTTGTAGAATATTATAGGGGTTATCTTGTATCTTTATAAACTCCTTGATGAATGCATTTAGTTTCGGCTATATGATTGCATCTAAAAAGTTGATATGTGCTTTCTTTTGGTCATGAAGTGTCTCTATGAAAATTTCATTAGGATCCCACTAGTTTTCGTACCTTTGCCAATTTTATTGATAAAAAGGGGGAGAATTAATGTGTAGTTTACACTACAAATACATATGGTTTTAGGATCATTATGTAAGGGGGAGTGGTTTTCATGTGAGATGAAGTATTGACTACGGAGGAGTGATACATATCACCATAGTATTGTTGTCAAAGTTGTGATACAATTGAACTTTGATGCTATGTAATAATACTATGACACTGTATAACAATGATTGAGAGATTTTGTTTTCTCATTGTTATGGCTACGGATCTTCAACAACGATGATGCTGATTTGAATATCTTTGGAATCATTGGAGTACTTGGAAGTGACGAAGATTTTCGAGTAATGTTGATGAACCAAGGAGATCATGCATGTGGAAGAGAAGCTGCAAAGTTTATTTATTTTGTATTCCATATGTATTGATAGTTTTGTCACTAAAATTGACAAAGGGGGAGATTGTTAGAGCGCTGCTCGGTCGAACTCGCAAGCGTTGCTATCTCAAGCTTGTTTGTCAAGTTTAGTTGCCAAAACTATAAGTCTTGATTTCTAGTCTACTTATAGCTAAGTCTCGGACTATGATAGCAAGTGTAGTTGAGATCTAGACTCCACGACGTTCATCATGAAAATACGAAGAACTACTCAAGGAACTGGTGGAACTTCATCGACTAAAAGGTATGTGGAGACTTGAACTTATCTATCACTCAAAAGTCTATCTACTCTATCTCCTATCTTGAGACAAAAGTCGTATTGCTATATAGACTTCAATTATACACATTTGCTATTTCGAGCCGAGTTTATCTCGCTTATCTATTTCTCGAAATATGTGTTGGTAAGCTTTCGCTTTGGCCAAGTTCATCTTTACGAGTGACGAAAGTCATGTTGATTATTTCAATAATTGAAAATCACTTTGATGAAAAATAAGGTGTGAATAACCTCTATTTAACATCCTATAAGAATGTTTCAATGATTGAAATGAGAGTTTAGAATATATAACCTTGAATGGATATAAACATTGTATGTGAACTCATACTTGTGTAAGTCCAAAATCCTTGAACTAAAGTATGCGTACTTTACTGGTTCAGGAAGTCCAGAAGCTAAGTCCGCGTACTGCCGGAAGTTCACATCACGTGAATTTCTGCTGGAGTTTGTGAACTGAAAAGAAACTCAAACCGGGTACTTAAGTATGCGTATCGGTATGCATACTTGAGTGGGTTATTTTCTAAAAACGGTTTATTCGTGAACTAAGACATATATAAACTAAGGAATGCATATTTGCAAACCGTGGCTATAATTTTCATGAATCGATTTGAGTGAATTGAACAACTCTCTAACTAGTTCTTTTGAGTCATTTGAACTAGTTATGGTGAAGATGAATAAGGTTGATATGAAAGTGCTCATATGGATAACCATTGGTTAACTACTGTTGAACCAACTAGGTGTACACGTTTAGGTACGGTTACACAAACCTAAATGAACGTGCATTTCATTTGTGTATAACAAGCTAAGTTCGATTTAACGGTTGAAAGATATTAGCTTAAATCTAATCAGGTTTTCATCTAACGGTGAATATTGAATGCTTTGTTACCAAGGTAACTTAGATTGCAAACCCTGATTTAGAGACTATATAAAGGAGAACTCTAGCAACTGGGAAACCTAATCCCCACACCTCCTGTGTGATACTAGTTGTATAAGCCGGAGTCGATTCTCCTTTAACCTTAGGTTTCTACCGAGACCCTGTAGGTTAATGACTTGAAGACTTCATTGGGATTGTGAAGCCAGACCCAACTATTTTCTCAGTAGTTGTGTGATCTGATCTTGTTGTTTCCATCGTGATTGAGTGCAATCGTAATATTGGCTTGAGATTAATTTCTCCGATAGGCAAGATAGAAAAGTAGTCACAAACATCTTTGTCTCATCATTTGTGATTCCACAATATCTTGTTTCGCTAGTCGATTTAGATTATTGTGAGGTGATTGATATTTCTAGGCTGTTCTTCAGGAATATAAGTCCGGTATATCAATTGGTTCTTGTTCACCTTGATTTATCAATAGACGGAACAAAACTCGTAGGTATTTTTGTGGGAGACAAATTTATCTATTCCTGTAGACTTTTCTGTGTGATACAGATTTGTTTATTAAAGTCTTTGACTTTGGGTCGTAGAAACTCTTAGTTGTGGGCGGGATCAGCTAAGGGAATCAAGTGCGTAGTATCCTGCTGGGATTAGAGACGTAAGGAGCGCAACTGTACCTTGGATCAGTGTGAGATTGATTTGGGTTCAACTACGGTCCAGGATAGAAGTTAGTTTGTAGTAGGCTATTAGAGACGAAGGAGCGCAACTGTACCTTGATCAAAGGTGGGAGATTGATTTGGCCCAAACTACAGTCCGCATCAAGTTATTGCTCAGAGAGTTGTCCGTAGCGGCTTAACATGCTGTGTTTAACTGACTAGGCCTCGGGCTTTTCTCGCATTTGTGGCTCTCGTTAACAAAACTTCGCAAGTTCCCCAGCATTTTTCCGTGATTATATTTTGTTATATAATTGAAATATCACAGTTGTGCGCTGAATCGGACACTGTAAATCCAACCTTTGTTGTTGATTGAAATTGATCGATCCTTGAACATTGTTCTTTGG
>JAJJWW010016231.1:0-34625 GCA_023531295.1 Papaver armeniacum
ACAAAGAACGATAACAAATATGCGTCATCGGCTCTGTAGTGGTACGACCCTAAAGGCTCTGTCGTTGGCACTGTTGAAGAACGACGGTTTTTGGCTGTCTGTTCTTCGTCTTCCACAGGAGCAGAAAAATATTTTCTGCAACTCGATCAATCTCCTCTTTGAAGCTCTCTATTCTCTTCCCAACTCTCCACCCCTTCTCTCTGTGATCCCAGAAGCCTATAAATACCCAATTTGACCGAGAATCCATCCTCATAACTCCAAATAATCCCGGCAGTCAATAAAAACATTCCATGCAAGATACAGAAATTTCTTCCCTGTTTTAAATCTTCACGCGATCATGTTGCCTTATTTGTGTTATGCACGTTTTTGCTGCAACCAAAATCTATCCAAACATGAGCAGCAGACGTACAAACATGCTGTAATCCAGTGATTAACTCATCCTGCACACGTACTCGCCCTGATTTCATCTGTTGGATTATCTAGGCAAATTCACCCCAACTAAACATCCATCCCGACATTGGATTGCCAAAACAGGCTTAGCCTATGAGAATCAGCGTTTGAATCTCCTTGAAACTGGTCCAAATTATCAACCCTAAATCTGCAGTCAAAAACTCTTTTTTTCCCGCCAAAATTCATTTTCAAACGAAGGAGATGAGGTTGCCCCTTATCCAGCTGCTTGGGTGCGAATATCCTTTGGGTGCCCCTTAGTAATTGAGGTGCCCCTTATCCTACATTGAGAGTCCGAATAACACGTGTCCTCCGGGTGCCTTTTAACACTTTTTCGAGCCGAATTTTCCAAAAATGTTTATTCCCCAAAAATACCTACACACACACATAAAACACCATAATAAGTACAAAATCGAGTGCCAACAATATATAGTATTGAGATCAAATTAGACACAAAAATGTGTCTATCAAGATTATGAACCCACAAATCAGAAATCTTCAATATCTTATTTGTCTTCAAATCTTCTTAGATCTTCAATAAACACCTGCACACAATCACTTAAATCTCTTGTGATCAATCACACCCAGAACGGAATCTGTTAACAATAGATTATCACAAGATCGTCTTTAGAATTAACAACAGTCTAAAGATCCATGTTCAAACTCTGAACTAGTTTGAGTGAATCTTATATCAGAAGAGAAGATTCTCAAGCATAAACAAACTAGGTGCAATCAAAGTTCAACCACCGTTAGTCAATCAAATCAAAGAAAACAAAGATAAACTGCAATTATCTAGTTTCCTACCAACGGTACTCGTAGAGCTTCTCAATCCCAAAGAAGACTTTAAACTGAGCTACCGTAAGAGATTTCGCCTAATTAGGTTACTCTCCTCTCCGAATAGGCGGCTACACCAGTAACAACACAACAAAGAGGAAATCTGTTGTTACGAAGGATTAGTTTGCTAGAAAGGCAAACTTCAAGTATTTATAGACAAGGAAGTTTGGACACAAGGGAATTTCCAAAACCGAAAATATTCTCAAGATATTCATTAAAGCACAAATTCGGTTTCCATAATTCCTGGAAATACTCTGTCCAAAAATAATGATCGAAATCTCTCGGAAAATCTCTAATTAGTAAATGCACATTACTAATTCTTATTTCCCTACAAAATGAAGTTAAATACCTTAATTAAAAGATTCTTAACTTATTTATGTTTCGATCCTGGGATTCTCTTCCCTTAGCTATTACGGAATAACTTTGAACAATTAAAGAAATAAACATTCATGGCACGTGTTCAAAGTATGTCGACATCTTAACTTTATAAGTTCTCTTTCACACTTACAACCTTGAAACCGATTTGCCACAAATCCAAACAAGTTTAGAATTGGTTCATTTGACTTTCAAGAACTATGCGATTGATCAAATAACATTCAATCACAATCATGGGTTTAACGGTTCTACCAAAACAAGTTTCGGTTCTACCTTCCATGTGAGTACTGTGCATAGTCACACTAGCTTTCCAAAATTCGGTTGACTAGGTACTAGGATCGGTTCCCCACATATATATGGTATCTAACTTATATGTGTTGCACATCTCCATAGGATCGGTTCCCCTTTGCCTAAAAACGTGTTGCACATGTTCATAGGATCGGTTCCCCTTTCTGCTATAAACCTTGCTGCACCTCATACAAGGATCGGTTCCCCCTTTGTGATGTACTGCACATCTTACTAGGATCGGTTCCCCTTTCCCATATTTGGTCAGACAGAAAATCACAAACCCGATCATACCATCTCAAGTGATTACTTAAGATCGGTTTCACTAATAAAAGTCATACCAATACATAAGTCTGGCCTTTGTGAATAGTTCTACCAAGAACACAACAAGTCGTGAACAGTTATACTCAATCACACATATTGGTTGTTCATAAGATATGCAATGAATAACAAAACCAATAACGCCTGGCGATTTCCTTTTCGATTCACAAACAAGTTTATGAACTTACTTCCTTAGAACACATGTAAAACATTGTTCCCTAGGATGAAATCCTCACCTCATACCCATACATAATCACAATAGCATTCAAATGATTATGAAGATGTCTTATCTACAAAGTTTAATGGTTAAGAAATAAACCTCGTATTGTATTCCTTAATACTATGTCTATCTAGAGTTCAAATATGCTTCACAATTTTGTTTTCAATATGCACGACTTGAAAGATACATTAGGGAATAAAACAGTTCAAGTCAAATATCACTAACCTCAAGTGGAAGGATGATTGTTGTCGTTGTAGCTCTTTGCTTCTTCACATCTTCAAGTCTTCCCAATACTTGTAAAGTTTCATATCCTAATACTTTCAAGCTAACTATACGAAGTTGACTCTATTACATAATCAAGCGACTCTTAACATGAGTTTTGATTCACTAAAATATGACAACCAAACTTGACATACCAACGCTTGGTGGGTTCAACCGAGCTATGCTCTAACAATCCCCCCCTTTGTCAATTTTAGTGACAAAACTCTTACATCATATGGATAAACAAATTACAATAATTCATTACACATACGCTTGATTCCCGATTCAACAAAGACAAGAAATCGCTTACATTCAATCCTTGAAAATGCTGTTGTTGACATTATAATAACAAAGAAAATACTCCCCCTAAGGAAGATAGGTAGATATTCAATCCGCACGTCTTTGTTATACCAATTCATATGATATGTTATTCCCCCTTAGTCTGTGCTTTCACTCTTTCGTTTGGATAAAACGTTTAAGCACCAATGGTCTTTTCCTTAGTGATACCAATCAATATAAAATCAGTGCCAGTATCACTTGTTTACTCCATATATTTCTCCCCCTTTTTGTCACAAAATGACAAAGAAACGAAAAAAATAAAGGACAACACGAAAAGAATCTTACAAATCTCAATAGACTTGCAACCTGTAGAGTTAGGCACGAGGGTTCCACACATCATGTTCTGATAACCAATATCAAAACCGAAACTACAAGTAGTTTTATTTTGATATGTTACCAAGGAAACAATTGTCCGAAACAATTTTTCCATTTTAGTTTAGCAAACCAAAAACAACTAAGCACCTTAGTACCTTTGCTAAACCGATTGTACAAAAACAATCGCTTAATTCGATAAGACCAAAATAAAGATAACTCTATTTTTCTCATCAGGTTCTAATTATCCATAAACTTAGAGCTTTCAATTTTAAACAAGACAAATACTAGGTTAGTTAACTAGCATTTCTTGTTAAGGCATTCGATTAGACCTGAATAACCGAAACCTCACTTCGATAAGTCTAACTAAGATTAGAATTGTAACACCCTATATTTTTTATTTTTGAATTTCGGGACGAAATTCTTTTTAAGGAGTTAATAGTGTAAAACCCCGTAATTTTCTTAATACGATTTTCGCGCCTTAAACTCATCCATATTATTTTATTTAGATTTTAGTTAATATAAACTATTTTTATTTTTGAACATATTTATGATTGCCAAAAAAAATAAAATAATAATTATGAATTTTAATTACAGACGACGTCTTCAGGTGGCAACCATTAACTGAGCACTCTCAGTTTGGAGAGAGCCAAATGGTTGCGTCATCCTGGTAAAGAAGTTGCTTCAACAGCCGGTTCTTTTGGGGTCTACGAAGGTGGATTTGAAGAAACAGGAAACGACTAATATGAATGCTTACCGAAGGAAGATGAATTCCAGTCACTTCACATCAGCAATTCGTGTTTTGTCTTCATCTGGTGTTGCTCCATTACTGAGAAGACTTATTTGGAATTGCTTGACAAACATCCCCACGCACCTCCCCCTGAGATTCCAGTGGAGGATGTAACAGCCGAGCCCATCACAGTTGATTCCAAGGAAGTCTTGGGGGCTATCAAAAGCTTCCCTAAGGGGATGTCGTGTGGTCGTGATGGCTTACGGGCGCATCATTTAGTTGACGTGTTAAGCGGGGCAGCAGCAGCCGTGGCAGATGACTTACTCTCTTCGATTTCCGGGGTCGTCAACCTTTGGTTGGCTGGTAAATGCCATATGAAATTAGGCGAGTTCATCGCTAGTGCACCTTTGACACCGCTGCTGAAACCAGGAGGTGGTCTTTGGCCCATTGCAGTTGGCACGGTCTGGCGCAGATTGGTTTCAAAAGTAGCCGCTTTTTCTGTGAGGAAGGATATGACTTCCTATTTAGGGGATTACCAATTCAGTGTTGGTATGTCTGTTGGAGGGGAAAGCATTTTACATGCTGTAAATCGCTTATTGGAGGTGAAGGGTCACTCGGACAAAATGTCAATGCTGCTCATTGACTTTTCTAATGCGTTCAACATGGTGAGAAGATCTCAGCTCATCAAGGAGGTTCGTCTTCATTGTCCAGGTATTTCTCGTTGGGTAGAATTTTGCTACTCACGGCCGGCTAAACTTTATTATGACCAATATACTTTGTCTTCCACACTCGGTGTCCAACAAGGTGACCCTCTCGGTCCCTTGCTCTTTGCCTTGACACTTCATCCTTTGGTGAAGACTATTGCCTCTCGTTGAAAACTGGACTTGCATGCTTGGTACCTTGATGATTGCACAATTGTTGGTGATACTTTGGAGGTAGCTAAAGCCTTGAGCATAATTGAAACTGAGGGGCCTCGCAGGGGTTTACATCTCAATATAAAGAAGACTGAGGTCTTTTGGCCTTCTATTGATCCCAGAAGTACTGAAGATGGTGTTTTCCCCTTGGACATTGGTAGACCTTCTAATGGTGTTAAACTTTTGGGTAGTCCTGTGAGTTTGGATTTGGATTTTATTAGTAATATGATGTTGAGCAGGGTGCATAAGACTGTTCATCTAATGAAGGCGATCAAAAAACTCAAGGATCCTCAAAGTGAGATGCCATTACTTCGTAATTGCACTGGCGTGTCTAGATTATATTTTGCAATGCGTACTACCAATCCTACGGCCTTGCAAGCAGCCACTGATCTTTTTGATGACCAGTTGCATCAGTATTTAAGACTCCTTATTACTGGAGATGGTGCGGGCTTTGGTCCTTTACAACAGAGATTAGCTACTTTGCCTATCAAAGATGGCGGACTTGGCATTTATACTATGGCGGACACTCGTGCCTATTGCTACCTCGCCTCTCATAGCCAGACTACTTCTTTGCAAAAGGCAATCCTTGGTGATCTTTTCTCAACGGACAGATGCTCTGCTTATCAGCTGGCTCTTCAGACTTTTATTCAGGTACTACCTTCTTCGTACTGTGTTGATGATACTGCCTCCCCTTCCATGCACTCCCTGGAAGTCACTTATTTCGACACAGTTAAGAAGCAAATCCCGGATCGCTTTTCTATGTCTGTAAGAGATTCCGTCCTATGGCAGTGCAACTGGGTCAAGCATGCGCAAGATTATTTATTAGCAGTGCTTATTAGTGGACTTAATCAGAGCCTCGGTCCAAGGCAATTCAGATTTGTACTTTGTTATCGCCTTGTTATCCCTCTGTTTGTTGAGAATAGTTCATGCCCATGTTGTAGAAAGCCTATGGATGTCTTTGGTGATCATGCGCTTCATTTTGCTAAAGATGTTGGTTACAAGTTTCGACACGATCTCGTTCGAGATGTTGTTGCTGACATTTGCTACAAGGCTAGTGTACCTGCACGCAAGGAGGTTTCGCTTGGTTTCTTGAAAGATGATGACAGAGATCTGAAGCCCGCCGATATCCTTGTCCTTAACTGGGATAATGGTCAAGATGTTTGTATGGATGTCACAGGTGTCTCGCCTTTCACTGGTGAAGGTGTTTGCTCTTTTGTCCATGGTAAAGCTATCTCTACTGCTGTTTCATGGAAACGTGCTAAATATTTGGACAAATGCGTTTCACATGGGTATGGCCTTGGAGTCCTAGCCTTCTCTACTTTAGGAGAACTTGGCGAGGACACTTTGAGATTCTTCAAGCGTCTGAAGAACTGTCTTATCAGCAATGATGCTAGTTGCGGTTTGGGTGGTTTTATTTTTTATAGACTAGGCATTGCTATTCAATGGGGGGTTGGAGCCCAGCTTGTTGCTAGGCTACCAACCTAAAGTTGTTTGTTTATTCGGATTTAGTTAATTTAACTTATGTCGCGTATTCAGGATCAGATGAACCATAAACATTACGTAGTGATTATGAGGTGTGACGTGTATATATTTTGCTAGAAATATGCATTTATGGATTGTTAGTAATAATGTATGTCTTGGGTGCATATAGATAAATAATATGGTGTATTTATCTAAGAAATATCCCTCATCAAAACTTGAGTGGTAGATAATAGTTGGTTAGGGTTTTGGTAACATGAAATAAAGAAAAAGAAAAAGGAGGCGTCCTTTTCTTCTTCCCTCTTCTCTTTTGTCTCTAGCACAGAAACCCAAAACACTTTTAGCAATCACTTTCATCTCTCTTTCCTTCTCTTTTTGTTTTCTTCTGCTTCCATAGAACAACAAAAGAGAAAACAAAACAAAAGATAAACATCACTTTCACCTTCTCTCTTTCTCTTTCATTTTCTCTTTTCTTTGTGATTTTTCTTTTCAAAACAACAAAGAAAATCAAATCTCTTTTACCTATCACTTTCACTACATTCTTTTCATGGTTTATTTATATTATAGAAGAAGATAAAAATAAAAGCATATGATTTATTATTCTTGGAAAAAGGTGTTGCTATTGAATCAAGGTTTTGGAAAGCTATTTGAGGTAGGGGGTTTCTACCTAATACAAAAATCAAAACTTATTTTAGCATTAAAATTATATTGGGTTCTTTTTGATTTTCAAGCTAATAATCATGATGTTTGTTTTAAATTTATTACGTTATTTTCTTTGTATAAATTGATTTATTTGTGATTTCTATATATTGATTATTAACCATTATTGTTAAATTATTCTAGATTTTTATTTTAACATTTAATGTAGGTAGTAATGTTTTTCTCAAAATAGGAAATATATTGATGCATATTTATTGAGTTTTTGGGTTGTGAAAATTGATTTGATGCATTATGGGATTCGGTTTGGTACACGTAGGATTAAATGCACTGATTTGAAATGAGTTCTAGAAAAAAATATGTATATATCTGCTGCTGAAATCTCAGGCCTTTATGGCATCCCACCACACTGCAACCACAGGAAGACATTCGGGGAACAATAATGGTTTGTTTACCGGAATAACTCTGACAAATAGATTAAGAATTAATATATATGTTTGCTGCTGCAATGTCAGGCCTTTATGGCATCCCACCACTGGTGGCTACCCTGGGAAGACTGTTCGGGGAACAATAATGGTTTGTTTACCAGAATAACTCTGACAATTAGATTAAGAATCGTTTGAAGAAAGAAAAAGAAGACTGTTGGGGGATAATTGTGGTTTGTTTACCGGAATAACTATGGCAACTAGATTAATGATCTAAAATTTGAGGTTGAAGATTTTTGAGTAAGAAATGTTAAGTATTCGTGGTTGAGATTGGCATAAGTATTGTTGTGGATTTTTGTGCATGAATTTTATTATTGTATCTACTGCATTTGTTTGTTTTTCCGTGCACTCTATTATTTTTTGAAACTTCTTACTGGGTTGTGGTTTGCTCACCCCTTTTTCCTCCCTTTCCACATAGAATGAAGAAAGACTAGCCGTAAAAGAAATTATTATGTATCACGGGGATTGGGCATTGCGTTTTAAATTCAATCGTGGTGTTGGTCTATTTCGATTGTGTACTTTATATTTTATAATTAGAATTTTACAGTTTTGTAATTTTAAAAGTAATATTATATTTCATTTAATAAATTTCGTTTGAGTTGAGTTTTGTATTTTATTAAAATCTTTATCAAATAAAAAATCTGGTCCTACACGAGTGGCGGTCTGGGAATTTGGACTTGCTAGCTGGATCGGACCCGACCCACAAGGTCGAATCCGTGTCCGCCGGAAGTCCGAAAATCCAGGCTGTCACAGTTGGTATCAGAGCACGGTTCCGATTTACTTGGACTGTGCGTGTGGACTTACCAGTTTTTGAAAGCTTTTTGTGATTTCATTTTTGGTGTTTTCAGTAATCGAAACAGTTTTCTGAGTTTTAGTTGGCGTATATTCTTGTCGGGTTTTTCTTTGTATAACATGATTTTTATGTTGGCCGTGTTTAATTTATTTTGGGACTGGGGTAAGGTAAATAAATAAAACATGTAACATAAAAGTAAAATAAAAATTGTTTGCGTTTATGAATGTTAAAGTAAAATATTTAACAAGCTAAGCTCTAAAATATTTCATCCTTGATAGTTTTGAATTTCGGGACGAAATTCTTTTTAAGAGGTTAATAGTGTAACACCCTGTATTTTTATTTTTGAATTTCGGGACGAAATTCTTTTTAAGGAGTTAATAGTGTAAAACCCCGTAATTTTCTTAATACGATTTTCGCGCCTTAAACTCATCCATGTTATTTTATTTGGATTTTAGTTAATATAAACTATTTTTATTTTTGAACATATTTATGATTGCCAATAAAATAAAATAATAATTATGAATTTTAATTACTTAGTGATTATGAGGTGTGACGTGTATATATTTTGCTAGAAATATATATTTTAATTACGTAGTGATTAGTGAAAAAGGAGAGCAGATTCAAAACATTGAGAGTCGGACTGAGTCACGCTCTGCAAATCGGCGATTGACTCGGCGAATTTTTCTTCCATAGAATCTCAATTTATGTGCTCAGCTTCATCAATTCCGGTGGAATCAAAGTCATTAATTCTTGTTTTCTTCATATTTTCATGATTAGAGATCATTAATTCAGGTGGTTTTCATGGATTCTTGTCCGAGAACCACTTGTCCTGATGATTCTCATTCAAAAAAATTAGGTTTACATAAAAATAACTCAGAATCGAAAATTCCAACAATATATTTACCTGATGATCTCTTTGAGGAGGGTTTAAATCCATGGAAATTTTCACTCATTGGTAGATTATATTTACAGAAGATTAAATTTGTGGATGCTGCCATTATTTTACGTCAACAATGGAAATTAGTAGGAGAATGTAAACTCATTCCTCTAGGAAGAGGTTTCTTCACAATCAAACTGGATAATGAAGTTGATCGAATGACCATTAAAGCTGGGATGTGGGAAGTTAATGATCAAGTATTACAAGTTAGAAATTGGGTTTCAAACTTCAGACCATCATCACAACGTACATCTGAAGCTCAAGTTTGGGTTAGGTTACCTGGTTTAGGGTTGGAATTTTGGAAGGAGGAAATTCTCTTCAAAATATGTAAGGAAATCGGAACTCCTATTAAGATTGATACTGCTACTGCAAATTGTGAGGTTGGTTATTATGCTAATGTTCTAGTTGAGGTAGATTTTACTCATTCTATTCCTAACAAAATCTGGATTAGTACCAAGTTTGGAGGATTTTTTCAGGATATTTCAATTCCTGTATGTCCTAAATTTTGTCATAACTGCAAAATCATTGGTCATTTAACTACTGAATGTAGAGTTGAGCAGAATAAAACTAAAGTAGATAATGCATGTGGAGAGAATAGTAAAAAGCAATTTACTACACCAGCAAAGTAGCAACAAATTCCATTTGATATTTATGATGTATCAGAAAGAGCAGGTGAGGATTTTATAGTTAATACTATTCATGAAACACAAGTTATCAAGTTATCTACAGGAAATAATATGTTACATAAAGGCAAATTCAGTCCTCTTGAATGTGAAGAAGGTGAAATAGATAATGAAGCTATCATTAAAGAAGTTCCAAATGTCTCAACACCAAAGAAAGCTAACAGTTTAGAAAGTACCACTATCAAGTATGTAGATGGAAAAATTGGTCAAGTATCCAATGAAGTTGTTAAAGTGACCTCTTGGTCTAAAATAGTTGAAAAGGAAATGGTATCTAATACAACATCCTAATCAACTGCTACAAGTCCAACTGATTCAGTAAAGGTAACTAAACAATTTCAAGCAAATAATAAGTATCATTTTAGGAAAAATCAAGGAAAAGGAGGCACTTAAAATCCTCCTCCTCCTATCAAATGAAGATAATATATTGGAACATCAGGTGCCTGAGAATACCTAGGGCTCAGGATAAATTAAGATCTTTAGTCAACCAGTTTAGTCCTTCTTTAGTTTGGATTGCAGAACCTAAAGTAAAATGCAGTGCTTCTTTTTGTGAGAAATTAAATTTAGCTGGAATGCAGAGCATGGTGATTCACAATTCTACATCAAATAATAAAGGTAACATATGGTTATTTTGGAGTAAAAATATTTCAACTCCTCAAGTAATTTTTGTTTCTAGTCAAATGATCACAGTGAGTGTTGGAGATGTTCTTGTATCTGGAGTTCATGCTCATGTAAAGAAAGTGCAAAGAAGATTTTTATGGTCAGAGATGGAAATAATTAGTGAGTTAAATATACCTTGGATAGCTTTGGGTGATTTTAATGCAGTGATTTCACTTGATGAAAAAATGGGTGGTACATCTCCTAACAGGGCTTCAATGTTGGAATTTTCAACTTGCTTAGACAATTGTGAGCTTATTCAAGCTCCTAAAACAGGGTTACAATTTTCATGGTCAAATTTCCAGTAAGGAAAGAAAAGAATTTTGTGTACTCTATATAGAGTTGTCTTTAATCAACAATGGCTTCAAAAGTTTGGAGATTGGGGTTATAAAGTTGGTTTAAGAATAGTGTCAGATCATGCACCATTATTGGGAGGTTGTTCTAATATTCCTAAACCTCATAATTGTTCAAGAAAATTTCAGATAATGTGGATCTATCATCCAGAATTTTTATCAGTTGTCAAAGAATGTTGGTCTAAGCATATTCCAGGTGATCCAGCTTACATATTTATGCAGAAATTAAAAGGTTTAAAAAGGAGTTGAATGAATGGAACTGGAAGGTTTTTGGCAATGTTCAAGTTAAGATAAAACAAGCAGAAGAAAAAGTGAATGTAGCAATGCAATATTCAGATGACCATCCATTTGATGAAGAAGCATTAAAGAACTTAGTAACAGCTCAAAATGAACATGCCAGTAGAGAAGAGCAAGCTAATGTGATGCTAAGGCAAAAATCTAGAGAAAAATGGATTAAAGAAGGAGCATCAAACACTCAATTCTTTCACACCAAGATGAAGATAAGGCAAGCAAAAAATTTAATTAGTGAACTTGAAGGTAACAATGGTAATATCATCTCTGACCCATCTCTCATTGCTGATTCTTTAGTTCATCATTTTCAACAAAAATTTGAGTTTCAAGAAGTTAATATTTCAGAGAAATTATTGGATGTTATTCCTTCATTAGTAAGTACTTCAGATCAAGAAATGTTGGATGCATTGCCAAGTCATGAAGAAATCAAGAATATCATTTTTCAAATGGATCCAGAGAGTTCTCATGGTCCCGATAGTTTTTTAGGTATTTTCTACAGAACTTGTTGGGATATTATTTGTACTGATTTAGTGGCAGCAATTCAATTTTGTTGGAAAAGAAGATTCATACCAAGAGGACTGAATTCTAATTTCCCAGTTCTTCTTCCTAAATGCCAAGGAGCAAAAAAGGAAAACCAGTTTAGACCAATTGGTTTAAGCAATGTACTCTTCAAAATCTTCACTAAAATCATTACAATAAGAATGAATAGTCTTATGGCTAAATTGACATCTCCTCAACAAGCAGCTTACATAAAGGGTAGGAGTATTCATGAGCAAATTTTGCTTGCCTCTGAGATGGTGAATGAAATGAAAAAGAAAAGAAGAGGAGGTAATGTAGCTTTAAAACTTGATATATCCCAAGCTTATGATTCTGTAAGCTGGAAGTTTCTTTTTCAAGTTCTGAAAAAATATGGTTTTTCTTCTTCATGGTGTGATTGGTTGCTTACACTATTTGAATCAGCAAAAATGTCAGTTATGGTCAATGGTGGACCTTGTGGATTTTTTTCAATGGGAAGAGGCTTAAAGCAGGGTGATCCATTATCACCTCTTCTTTTTGTGCTGATGGAAGATGTTCTTAGCAGAAATATTTCTCAGTTGGTGAATCAAGGTAAAATACTTCCTATGGTGATTAAAAATGGTATTCATCCAACTCATCTCTTCTTTGCAGATGATGTTTTGTATTTTGCAATGGATCCAAGAAATCTTTAAACAATTTATTCACATTACTTGATGAATATCAAGCTAGCTCAGGTCAACTAATCAATAAGGATAAAATTAAGTGTTTCATAGATGGAGTTTCTTCCGCTAGGAAACAACAAATTTGTGAGATGGTCAATATGGAATTATCTAAATTTCCTGATATGTACTTAGGAGTGATTTTAGCTCCTGGAAGAGTAACTTCAGCAATGGTCTGGCAGAAATGATTCAACACAGATTAGCAAAATGGAAAGGCAGATTATTATCTTTTGCTAAAAGGTTAGTTCTTGTCAAATCAGTGTTATGTAGTATTCCATTATACAATATGACTGTTTATAGATGGCCTGCTTCAGTCATGAAAATTTGTGAAAAACTTATAAGGAATTTCTTATGGTCTGGCAATAGTGAAGTTAGAAAATTCAAAACATTATCATGGAAGAAGGTTTGTACACCATACAATGAAGGAGGTCTTGGTATTAGAAGACTAAAAATTATTAACAAGGCTTTTATTATGAAAATAATGTGGAAAATGGTGACTTCACAAGATGAATGGGCTCTTTTCTTGGCTGCAAAATTTAAGAATAAACAAGGTAAATGGTTTGAAAACTGAAAACCATCTTCTGTTTACTCTGGTCTTAAATGGGCTTGGTCATCTCTGAAAGATGACATTAAGTGGAGTGTTGGTAATGGAGCTGAGATTTCAGTTTGGTTTGACACATGGTATGAAACATATCCCATGATAAATGAATTTGGATATTCTGATCTTGTTAAAAACAATATGCAGATGAAAGTTAAAGATCTGATTAAAGAAAATCAATGGGAATTTCCCAATGAATTACAATCTATTTTTGTTATGAGCAACATGCCTGCAATTGATGGTAGAGCTGACAACATAATATGGAATGGAAGTACAAATGGAGTTTTCACTACAGCACTGGCAGTGGAAAAAATGAGATTCAAGCAGCAGCAACTGGTATGGCCTTCCTTCATATGGAAATATTTCTTACATCCTTCCATTGCTTGTAATATCTGGAAACTTCTTCAAGGAGTATATGTAGATGATGAAACAATGAGAAATGAAGGCTATGAAATGCCTTCTAGATGCTGTGTGTGTGTAGCAGAACAAGACAACATGGAGCATACCTTTTGGAAATGTGATTTTAGCACTCAAATTTGGAATTGGTTATGTTCTGTCTTTGTTTTCCCAGGCCATCATCATTTGCAGATGTTTGTCAAGCGGCAATACATTATAGTCCACTGATAAATGAGGTCTGGATCACAGCAGGTTGTGCAATAATGAAAGAATTATGGTTCCTAAATAATTCAATTCTATTTGAGAATGGAAGGGTCAATATTCATAGCTTTAAAAGTAGAATTATTCAAGTAGTTCATGAAAGAGGTATCAGAATGCAAGGTAAAAGATGGGCTCATGACTATGATTCTAAAATAACCAATTTATTCAACTTACAGTCTAGGCTAGTTTATCTTAAGCCATAGCTGCAGTGGCTTAATTTCTACTTTAATTCTGTCTTTTGTATTTTTTGTTGTTAATTTTTAGTTTCGTGTAGTATAACTTTGGCTATTCAATTTAATGAAATAAAATAAAAAAATAATAAAAAAAAAAGATTGTTAGTAATAATGTATGTCTTGGGTGCATGTAGATAAATAATAGGGTGTATTTATCTAAGAAATATCCCTTATCAAAACTTGTGGTAGATAATAGTTGGTTAGGGTTTTGGTTTTGTTTACCAAAACCGTGTGAAATAAAGAAAAAGAAAAAGGAGACGTCATTTTCTTCTTCCCTCTTCTCTTTTGTCTCTAGCACAGAAACCCAAAACACTTTTAGCAATCACTTTCATTTCTCTTTCCTTCTCTTTTTTGTTTTCTTCTACTTCCATAAAACAACAAAAGAGAAAACAAAACAAAGGATAAACATCACTTTCACCTTCTCTCTTTCTCTTTCATTTTCTCTTTTCTCTCTGATTTTCTCTTTTCAAAACAACAAAGAAAATCAAATCTCTTTTACCTATCACTTTCACTACATTCTTTTCATGGTTTATTTATATTATAGAAGAAGATAAAAATAAAAGCATATGATTTATTATTCTTGGAAAAAGGTGTTGGTATTGAATCAAGGTTTTGGAAAGCTATTTGAGGTAGGGGGTTTCTACCTAATACAAAAATCAAAACTTATTTTAGCATTAAAATTATATTGGCTTCTTTTTTATTTTCAAGCTAATAATCATGATGTTTGTTTTAAATTTATTACGTTATTTTCTTTGTATAAATTGATTTATTTGTGAGTTCTATATATTGCTTATTAACCATTATTGTTAAATTATTCTAGATTTTTATTTTAACATTTAATGTAGGTAGTAATGTTTTTCTCAAAATAGGAAATATATTGATGCATATTTATTGAGTTTTTGGGTTGTGAAAATTGATTTGATGCATTATACAACTAGTAAATGAAATTGAGTTTTGGTTTGTGAAAGTCACTTTGATGCATTACATTATTGAATGGAAGTGAATTTAGATTGGCGAAAGTGAGTGTTAAGCATTAGTGAATGGGGTTTACTTCGGTTAGTTCTTTGGGATTCGGTTTGGTACACGTAGGATTAAATGCACTGATTTGAAATGAGTTCTAGAAAAAAAATATGTATATATCTCTTTGAAATGTCGGTCCTTTATGGCATCCCACCTTTGGTGGCAACCTCTGGGAAGACTGTTCGGGAACAATAATGGTTTGTTTACCAGAATAACTCTGACAAATAGATTAAGAATTAATATATATATGTTTGCTGCTGAAATGTCAGGCCTTTATGGCATCCCACCACTGATGAGTGCCAAATAGTGCATATTTATACACCTTTTTATTGGCATTTTACTCATATTTTGCGCTTAGAAATCAGATATTATCCCAGATTCTGTGTTTTCTTTGTTTTCAAGAATAAATATTTGTATTAATTAATTTTTGTATTTTTAGGTACTAAATAAAGTTCGGAGAATCGAGGAGCCAAAAGAGCGAAGAAGTGGAGTCGAGCATCTATGGGCAGAAAGCCAAAGCCCGCGCGCAACGGTTGCAACCCAACAAGTAGCAACTCATCTACAAGACATGGGCTTGAGTGGAGCAACCCGCGACCGGATCCGAGCCGTCCACTCCAAACCGTTGAGATCTCTCTCATCCACATCCTACAGTCGCTGCCCTCACTATACATCATCTCTTGATGCACTCGCGCAACACCATATCACAAGAAACCGGCTACCAACCTCGACCGTTCGAGATCTCTCCCGCAAGATCCTACGCTCGGTGCGGCGTTCCCATCGATCTTGATGTACTGCCAACACCATAGCCCCTATATAAGCCCCTAAGCCTAACCCTAAACTCATTTCTCTTCTCCTCTCCCGTCACTTTTCCAGAACAACCCTCTGCAAAACCCTTTTCCCTCACCCGACACGAACGAGCTCGCTCTTCCACCACCAACCACCCTCTGCAGGCGCCACCCTCCATCTCTGCCAAAGCCATCACCACCATCTCCTTTCCCATCACCGCACCCAACAACTCCTACACCTACGCCTCATCTCTAACCCTAGATATCACTTTCTTAGTTTCTACCAACCCTAGAGACTAAATCGGTGATAACTAGAGATAGGGTTCACAACAATCGAGCGAGGACGATGTGACAAGAAGAGGAACAACAATCGAGAGTATGGGTTTGCTTTCTTTTGATTTGTTTCGATTTTTGAATTAAAGTATTAGGGTTTGGTATTTTTGAGGTTCCATGTATAAATAGAGAGTGAAGAAGATGAAATTGGGCACGCTGGATTAGCGGTATCAATTAGGTTTATTTGTTCTTGTGATGTTTTAATTACATATCCAGGGTGTTAATGAAACCCCGAAATTCATGTTCAGTTCATTTATTTGGAGTTGTGTTTTTGATCTTTGAGTATACCATGATTAGGATTGTTAATTAGTCCTTGAAGCTTGTTGCTTTGTGATGGATTATACTTTGTAAGTAGATAGTCCATACTAGGGGGTCGATTGGCTAAAATGGGTTAAGAAACATCCAGTGTAGACCTTCATAAGAAGGCACAGGAACATAGCTTAGGATACATAGCTTGTGCATGAGATCAGGGGTGGAATGATCACCCTGGTACTTTCCATATTTTGATACAACCTTAGTCTAGTGTCACATTCCCACCTCAGCCGATTCGGCAACAAAAACATAAGTGTGTTACCTTCATTAGAACTCAGTTTAGCATAGCCATAGATCACTTAAGCACCCCTCGTCTCTGTGGATCGACTCGCACCTGCCCTGTGCTGCAAACCAGACACCGTGCACTTGCGGTTTAAACGTAGGCCTCATAATTTACCCATCTTCCGGGCCTACCAAGTTTTTGGCGCCGTTGCCGGGGACTTGGCGCGTGCCTTGCTGATTCATTGGCTCGCTTCATCTGTTTTTCAATCATCTCTGTATATAGTTTCACTTGCATTCTTTGTTTTTCATCTTGTTTTAGTATAACTTAGTCTAAATTTTAACTTGCATCTGTAATTGTCATTGTATTGTAGTTTTACATCATAGTTCTTATTAGCTGTCTTAGTTTTGAAGTGTAAAGTAATCTTGTTACAACTATACATCTTGCATCTTAGTGTCATTAGTGATTTTTTTTTTTTCCTACTGACGGTCAAATTAATCGCCCCGATCGGTCCAAAGCACGACCATCTTGGCTGCATAGTTACTGTGATCTGACCATCTTGGCTGCATAGTTGAACATAGTTTTTCATTATAGAGAACTAATCTCTTTGTTGAGCCAACAGGTGCTGGCTGTGCTTGAGCTTTCTTCTTTGTGCAAGCCAAAGGAAGGAAGGCAAGAAAAAAAAACTCAAGACTTGAGGTTAGCCAAAACTGTGCATTTGTGAATCTTGGCTTGTCTTGTGGTGTGTGTAAGGTGCAAGCTTGGCTTGTCGGCTGATAACCACGACCTGAACTGTAATTTTATTGCCTGCTGAACCTGCTTGAGCTTTGTTGACACGAGCATTAACACAGTGCAGCCCCCATTTGAAGGCTGTGGGGCTTTGTTGCAACTTGGCCTGATTAATCTTAGCACATAACCTTGTGTGAACCTTGTGTGAGACCTAGCAATAAATTGCTATAAGTGAGTTGACATTCTGCAGCATGTTGTAAAAAGCTTAACCAGCTCATCTGTTGCATCTTTGAACTGGTATCACTTGGGTATGAGTGAATTCTGTGACATCTGAATAGTCTGTTGCCATCTGAGCTTGCATCTGTGTGATCCTGGTTGTGTGCCTTACCTTACACAGCCCCGCAGCTGTGAGGACCGGAGTTTCCGAGCATCCGCTCTGTGTACCCATTGCCTTGAGCTCCTTGCTAGCCCCCCTAAGGCTGCAAGCTTGAGCTCCTTGCGGACTCGGCATAACCCCGAGCATGAGCCATTAGAGCCGCAACTCGAGCATACTGTGAGCACCACTTTGTTGCACCAAGTTTTTACCCTGTGAAAACCTTTAGTGTGTGGCCTGAGCATACTTGTGTGGCTGAGCATACCTCCGAAGCCGTGCTCAAATGCCTGGACTCATTGCACCTCCCCAAACCAGCCCACATAACTTGGCCCGCAACTTTGGGCTCTGTGAGTAAACCAGCCCACTAAAACCCAACCATTGGGCTCCCATATTTGAACCCAAGCTGGGCCGTGCAACAAACTAGAACCCACACTGTTGGGCTAAATATCAGTGGGCTAATCGAACCTGGGCTAACATAAGCCACACTGCTGGGCTTAAACCAAATCGAAGCCCACGTAACTTTGAGTTTGTGGGCTGTCTACACAAACAAAGCCCAAGAGTACACTGGGCTGCACATAACCCATCTCGAGCCCAGACCATCTAGGCTAGAACCTCTACTTCTGGGCCAAACCATACGGGCCTTCGCCTAAGGCTTTGAGCCCACATAAACTGGTTCCTTTGGGCATACTTTCCCAACAAAAACCAAAATCAATCCCAACAAAACCAAGTTTCCCACATAAACCAAAGTTTACAAAAACAAAAATGAACCCATTTAAACCAAACAAACCCACATAAACCAAATTAGATTGTGAGTTCAATTTGATAAATCATGTCAGGATTTTGGTCTGCATCTGGGGATTCAAACAAATCCCTTAGAGAGCTCGCTTACGGGCATCTTTCACAAGATGAACACCCATACCATAGTGACTTTAGGGAATTTTACGAGCCTTCTCAGGGCCCTGATCTCACTTACCCTAATCATTATGATCACATGCATCATTCACCACAGTGGGGAGATGAACAATTTTGTACTTCTCAATCTGTGGAGGAAAATCTTAGACTCATCGAACAAAATAATGCTAGGAGTGTATTGCATGATAAACCATATAGCATTGATTATGAATTTCCTACTTTTGAAAACTCTCCTTTCATTGAACCACATAATGAAATTCTAGAATTGATTCAAAACCTTGACCGAAGGACTACGAGCTTAGAACTCAAATTGAGTCAAATCTGTGATGCACTAAATGAGGAAAGGGAGGACTTTCAAAATGAAATGTTTATCACCCATAATGAAAATAGTATGCCTAGTCATACTCGTGCAATTGATATTGCATATGAACTGTTTCAAATGATGGGACTAGAAATACTATGATTTTTAATAAGGAAATGCATTTCTATGATAATGATGATGATGAATATGATATGTTAGAAGAGCATGTGCATCTTTGAAAATATGATGGAATCTTTTGGTTCGAGAGGCGTTAGGCGTCTCTTCGTGAACCCTATGAATGATACTTCTTCTAACATTCATAAATGTGATCTTAACTATGAGCTTAGTTTTGTGAAATTCTTCATTGAATGTGAGCATGCTTCACAACTTGTTTGTGACTTAGGAAAGGATGAATCTTACGTTGACACTAATGTTCTTTTGGATCATAATATTATTTACGTGTCTCGATTCCCTGCCCATGTCGCAATATGTTGTCTCCTGCGATGAATTTGACATGGGAATTGATGAATTGCCCTGTGAAAATGACCATGATTTACCCACTCGACCTTAGGAAAGAGTGTGACGGTGTAAATGATTTGATACATGAAAATAACGTAGATGTACCTAACCTCTCTCCCGAGTCACAAATTGATACTCCTCCACCAAACCTAGGTGTAGTTTGTCACAAAATTGCAAAACCAACTTTTTCGAAAATGCCTAACTTAGGCCTAGAACTTTGTGCTTCCCAAGTCCTCTTGGACTATTTTGCATCAAAGTATAACACTCTTAAGGAGCCACGGTTGGAATATGTATGTCACTTTGTAATTAGCAAAACTCATTTTGAGTTAGACCTTTTGCATGATGTACCTTTAAAATTGCAAGATTTTGTTCTCACAAACACACCCCGTTCACAAATTTAGGTTTGGGAAACTCCTTCACATCTGCAGTCTTACTTGCACTCTCTTGTTATATCTGTGTAAAAATTTGTTGATGTTTGTATATATTTTCTATTGGGTTGATCCTCAACTCTTTAGATTGTTAATTTATGGTGAATTTTTGTATATAATCCAGTAGGACTTGTTAAATTTTCTTTTCTTGATTCGGTTGAGTCTTCTTGCACATATATTATGCTAATCCGATATGATCTCCGTTGAGAATATTGGATTCTAGCCTTGACGAATGAAGCTCAACCTTGCTCCCGCCAACATACCGGTAATCTCTTCCCTTTTCTATTTTCAGCATAGTTCTCATGGTACTTGACTGTTCAAATTTTTTCCTATCTGTGACACATTGAGGACAATGTTTAATTTAGGTTTGGGGGTGCATTTGTATTTAGAGTTTTTAGTCTTTTATTTTACCTTTTATTTTCAAAAAAAAAAAAAAAAAAAAAAAAAAAAAAAAAAAAAAAAAAAAAAAATTAAAAACTCTTTTGTAAAAACCTCCAACTTTTAGAGATTTTAGAGTAACGAGCATGCTTTTAGCTATGTTTACATAGAGATTCGACCGAAATAACAGAACTTGGAAGTCTTAGGAGAACACAATCGGGTTCCTTAGTTGATTAGAGCGTTAAAGTTGGATTTAACCATACTGGGAGGGCGAATTAGGTGTCTTGTTTAGATATTCGGTAGTAGAATTGTGATCACCCATAGTGGAGACTACCCATTTTACATCAAGCGAGGTACCCGACCTTCACTCTTTGTGACTTTCTAGAAAAGCTTTTAGAGTGTGTGTCACCGTACGTCAATTCCGGGTAGGAATGGTGAGCTACCCAACTTCGCACCACTTTCAGCACTACTTTTGATCTCTTGAGTGCTAATTTTGTCAATCATGAGGGTGACGTCTAAAGATGAAAACTCCTTCTAAATACCGATTTATTGAGTTTTTGGGTTGTGAAAATTGATTTGATGCATTATACAACTAGTAAATGAAATTGAGTTTTGGTTTGTGAAAGTCACTTTGATGCATTACATTACTGAATGGAAGTGAATTTAGATTGGCGAAAGTGAGTGTTAAGCATTAGTGAATGGGGTTTACTTCGGTTAGTTCTTTGGGATTCGGTTTGGTACACGTAGGATTAAATGCACTGATTTGAAATGAGTTCTAGAAAAAAATATGTATATATCTGCTGAAATGTCAGTCCTTTATGGCATCCCACCACTGGTGGCAACCCTGGGAAGACTGTTCGGGGGGAACAATAATGGTTTGTTTACCGGAATAACTCTGACAAATAGATTAAGAATTAATATATATATGTTTGCTGCTGAAATGTCAGGCCTTTATGGCATCCCACCACTGATGAGTGCCAAATAGTGCATATTTATACACCTTTTTATTGGCATTTTACTCATCTTTTGCGCTTAGAAATAAGATATTATCCCAGATTCTGTGTTTTCTTTGTTTTCAAGAATAAATATTTGTATTAATTAATTTTGTATTTTTAGGTACTAAATAAAGTTCGGAGAATACGAGGAGCCAAAAGAGCGAAGAAGTGGAGTCGAGCATCTATGGAGCAGAAGCCAAAGCCGCATGCGCAAGCGGTTGCAACCCAACAAGTAGCAACTCATCTACAAGACATGGGCTTGAGCTGGAGCAACCCGTGTAGGATCATAATATCGCAATACATAGGGCTCGCGGGATCAATAAGCAGCGGTACCGCGAGGAAGTCGCGAGGAAACTAAAATAAATGACGCGATGGGAAATAACGACACACAAAATAGTGAAAGACATGGAATCGCGAGGGTTAAGAAGTGTCGCGAGATTGAATAGTTGTACACTGGCGACACTTCGCGAGACATTCCTAGAAAATAAAGGATAGCTTTCCATTTGTCACCCATTATGTATTACCCTATATAAAGGGTCGAGTGAGTACGTAAAGGGGGAGATCTTTTTAGAATTGTGAGGCAAGTCATTAGGAGAGAGAAAGTTTAAGAGTGTTCTAACTTCTAAGTGTAATTCTATTTTCCTGTGTAAACATTTCATGAATTCAATCAATAAATGTTCTTGATCTTACATCTTCTAATGGATTAATTAGGCAAAATCGAGTAAGGGGTGTAGTGTGGGAAATCCTGCTACTACATATGCGCTAGAAACAGGGAGATCGCTGACAAAGGAGAGAAGGTTGCAATTAAAATTGTTTGAATTAGAAAAATGAGAAAGAAAAACTTTAGATCGGATGAAAAGGATATGGCATACAGCACAGGTATGAGAGTAATGGTTAACGAATTTCATGAAAATATCAGAGGAAGGATACACAAACGAGATTTTGAAGGAAAGAAGATTACGGATCGAGAAATAACGTCACCTTTGAAAGATTGGGAAAAGCAAGAGATGACATTCACGGCGGAGGAAATATCAAAAGAAAACTTGGATCACATGTCTCCACTGGTGATTGCAATAAACGTGTATAAGGAAGGAGAGAAATCGGAGAATACGATGAAAACATGGGTGATGAATGGAGTTTTAATCGATACGGGGAGTCAGTAAACATCATGTTCTATCACGCGTACAAAAAGATGGGATATAAAGACGAAGATATGATTTTCGCGGCATACAATATTCAAGGTTTTGGTAAATCCATAACAAAAGTTAAAGGGGAGATAAAAATACGTATTCCGTTAGGAGGAATCGAAACACGGGTGACTTTGAGTGTGGTGGATATGGAATCACCATACAACATGTTACTAGGAAGACCATGGGTACATGCAATAAAAGCTGTGGCGTCGACGCTTCATCAATGTATCAAGTTCCCTACACCAACTGGAATCAGCGAGATCAGAGGGGACGCTGCCAAAGGAAGAATATATTATCAAAATGATGTAAAATGTTGCGAGGAACAAATAAACAAGCGAAAGAACATATCAAAATACCGCAAAAAGATGGCGAGGGTAACTAAGAAAGAAGAAGAATTCAGAGTTTACATGATAAGAGCAAAGGAAGGAAAAGGCATACACAGCGAGATCTCGGGAGAAGAAGATGATCTTGCGAAAGAACCAAAAGGACCAACCCTATGGGAGAACCAGAAGGCCGAGTTACGTCGCGGCGGAACAAACCAAAGAAGTGAATATTGGAACTAAGGAAAATCCCAAAATGCTAAAGATTGGAACTAGCATGGAAGCGAGATGAAGAAAAGAGCGTCGATCTGCTGCGAGAATATAAAGACATCTTCGCGTGGGATATGGATGAAATGCACAGTATAGATCCGTCGATCGCTTTGTCACAAGTTAGAAATTGATAAAAATGTGAAGCCATTTAAGCAAAGAATCGGAAAGATAGCATGACATATCATTCTCGAGATAGAAGAAGAAAAGAAGCTGAGGAAGATCTTTGGGCCTTGGGAATTATTAGACAAGCAAAATACCTGAGTGGATAGCGAATATGGTTATAGTTCCAAAGAAGAACAAAGGAATAAGGATTTGCATTGATTTCACCGATTTAAATAAAGCTTGCCCTAAAGACCAGGTTTTCCATTACCGGACATCCCATGACTAGTCGAATCGGCGGTAGGGAATGAAAGAGTATCATGTTGGACGGATACAAAGGTTACAATCAAATTCCTCTCGCCGAGGAAGACCAAGAAACATGGCTTGCTTTCTTCGCTCCAAGAGGATTATCTTTGTTATACTAAAATGCCGTTTGGTTTGCGAAATCTTTGGACAACGTATCAAAGGATGGTAGAAAATGTATTCGCGAGAATGGATACACAAAACACTAGAGGTATACGTAGATGACATGCTAGTGAAAAGTAAAAAGGCAGGAGATCACGTGCAAGATTTGAGAGAAATTTTTGAACAAATGAGGCGTTTCAACATCAAAGTCAATCCAGAAAAATGTACCTTCGGAGTTGCATCAGGGAAGTTCTTGGGTTACATTATATCAAAAGAAGGAATACATGTTGACCCGGAGAAAGTAAAAGCTATTCGCGATATCTGCTAAGCACTGCTGACGGTAAAGGATGTTCAAAAGGCTGAATGGGTTACTAGCATCGCTAGGAAGGTTCATTTCGCGGTCATCGATAAATGTAAACACTTTTCGGTGTTACGAAAAAAGGGTCGAAATTTAAATGGACGGATGAATGTGAAAAGGCTTTACAAGGGATCAAAGAGCATTTAATGGATATATCTATTATGCGAAAGCGAGAACCGGGGAGAGGAATTATTAATATACCTCGCGACGACATCGCATGCCTTAAGTGCGGTTTTTGCTGCGAGTGGACCTTGAGGAGTAGAAAAACCAATTTATTATATCGCAAAACTTTTAACGCTACAGAAAGAAATTATTCGAAGATTGAAAAGTTAATCTGGCGTTAGTCATGCGTCGTTTAAACTTCGCATATATTTTCAAGCACATATTATTAGAGTGGTAACGAAGGTACCAATCAGTCGGTAATGAAAAATTCAAAAGATCGGGAAGAGTTGAAAGATGGAACGCTCAAATAAGCCATTATAAACTCAAATATGAAATATTATCTTCAACCAAATCACGGGTTGTCGAGACTTTAAGGCGGAATTTCCTTTGGAAGAAGAGGAAGCAGTGGATGAAATGATGGATGTAGAAAGAAGAGCATGGAGATCCAAAGATTTGTTAAGCGAGCCAAATCGGTGGGAAATATTAGTGGATGGATCATCCAACGGAGAAGGTAAAGGAGTGGGAATTGTTGTGATTTCGCGGGAAGGCAATAAATTAGCTTTTGCTTTTAGATTGGAATTTGAGTCTACTAATAATGAAACGGAATATGAAGCTATAATACATGCTTTAAGATTTGCAATAGAAATGAAATTGGAGAATGTGAGGATTACGGTGACTCGCAATTGGCAATCCGTCAGATAAGAGAAGTATGCTACAAATGATCCATCCCTACAGAAATACAGGAAGCTTGTAGAAGTGCTGTCAGTACAGATCAGAAAATAAAGTGGAGACACATATCAAGGAGAGATAATAGGCTCAGGAGACGCTTTTGCCTTTATATCAAGTATGATGATAGACCCAGCTGAGGAATATCAAAATACAAACGCTACTAACGCCATCAATTAATAAAGAGGAGGGACAAGAAGCGAGATATAATGATGGTGGTAGATGAAATGCAAGGCCGCGAGGAAAGGTGGAGAGTAGAACTTCACACGTACTTAATGAAAGGCGAGGTACCAAGAAATAGATTGGAAGCACACAAGTTAAAGAGCCAGGCAACAAATTATGAATTGCGAGATGGCGTGCTTTATCGGCGTTCTTTTGATGGACCTTCGCTTCGATGTCTAACAAGGAAAGAAGGAGAAACCATATTGAAGATCTTTGCATAGTGGGGATCTTAGGAAATCATAGCGGCGGAAGATCTTTGGCATATAAAGCAAAGACGCAAGGATATTATTGGCCATATATGCATGAGGACGCGAAAGCAATAGCCAGGCACGCTGCGAAGATTGTCAAAGACACGGGAAGAAGATACATGCACCGGGAGCACGGTTAAATTCTTCAAAAAGTGTGTGGCCTTTTGGAAAATGGGGTTTAGATATTGTGGGACCATTTTTACCAGGGAGGCTGGACAAAGGAGATACTTAATTGTCGCAACGGATTATTTCACAAAATGGGCGAGGTGAAAGCGGTCCAGCACATTCGTGATAAGGATATCTTTACTTTCATATTTGAAAATATCATATGCGAGATTTGGGATCCCTGCACAATTGGTATACGATAATGGGAAGCGGTTTGAAGGGCAAAATATAGAGTTGCTACTTAATGCATTTCGGATAAGATGTGGAAAATCAACTCCATTATATCCACAGGCTAATGGTCAGCGGAGGCAACAAACAAAACAATTGCCGATATATTGAAGAAAAAAGCTGGAAGGGCACAATAGGGGATGGTGCGAACAAGTACCCAATGCGGTATGGGCCTATAATACAACTAGAAGAGAAGCCACGGGAATGTCCCCTTTTTGCTTAACTTACGGGTGGGCAGTACTCCCAACGGAGAGGTCGTGATTCCGACAACCAAAAAGAAGTGCAGGAGAAAAATCTTAGCGCGAGGCAACATTCTAATCAAGTTGGATGAATTGGAAGAAAAACGAGAAAAGGCCTTGCGACACATGGAGAATTATCGGTAAGGCGGCTAGAGAATATAACAAGCGTGTCAAAATACGTGAGTTCCAACCAGGAGACTTGGTGTTACGTGAAACCCCAATATATCAACGAGAAAGTGGAGGCAAATTGGCGAGAAAATGGGATGGACCATATATCATCAAAGAAGTAGTCGGTACAGGGGCATATAGATTGATGGATCCTGAAGGAAGAGATGTGGGACAAAAGTTGGATAGACCATGGAATAGGTTATATCTAAAGAAATATTACCCGTAAAAATGAGAGAAGAAAAAGGAATCAAGATGAAGTACTTCTTCGCAAGATATCTATGGCATTCGGTAAAATGCGGAGGAAATACGCGAAGATCTCGCGACAAGAATAACAAAAAAGTCATGAATGACTTAACAAAACAACAAGAGATAACGAATGATTAAATGAATGAATTGGCGAATATCTCGCAAACAAAATAGCAAAGGATGAAGAATGATTGAATAAAAGAATGAATGAATGGGACGAACCTTTATGGCGTACAACCCTAGTTCGCGAATAACATTTCGTAAGAGGCAAATGTAAGACCTAAAGTGCGTCATATAAGGGGGTATCTCTCGACATGGCTCAGGGGGAAGGTTACACCGCTCCTGAAGCTTGAGTCATGAAAATATGGGGCCCATGAAAGCCTATCCGGAAGAGGTACCTTGGATTCCCAACTATATATGTAGGTTATACCCTGGTTGGGCGACCGAGGGTCTCTTCTTAGGAGTCGATGTATGCTCAAGGCGCCGAGGTACACGGTTGAGCGAGTGCCGGGATGGATGAACCTACCCTGGCCATTCTTGGCAAGTCTTGGCATATGTTGCACTCGCCCGAAGAAAACTCCACTTAGGGTGCAGTCTCGTAACCATAAACCATATAGGTATAAGGGATAAGAGGCTGCGAAAACAATCTTGGTTGTTGTTAAGACCGGATGGGAGGAGCTAGTCTTGTATGGCCGATGTTTCGCCTCCTTGAAGGGGCAACCGGGAGATGATAAGGCGACGCTCTCCATTAGGGGGTGTCAAAGCAGACGCAAATGTCATGAGGCTTTGTTTTCGCAAGGAGACTTAGGCTTGTCATATTTGTGCAATGATCCCGAGAGGCAATAATACTACGCGAGGGTAAGGCGAGATCAATGGGTCTTTACACGAAAGTGTACGGACGTCTGCGATTTCGTCGCACGATGTCAATGTCATGGAGCTTTGTTTTCGCAAGAAAACTTAGGTCAATCATATTATCGTAAATAAAACATCTGAGAGGCAAAAATACTTGGAAAATGATAAGGCAAGATCAATGGGTCATTACATGCGAGTGTAAAGACGTCTGCGATTTTGTCGCGATGAAAGGTGGCGGGGAGGACCTCTAATTAGGGAGGTCTAACTCGGAAGACCACACAAAAATGATAAGGCAGGGTCAATGGGCCTCTGCATGAAAATGTAAAGGCGGCTGCGACTCGTCGCGAGAAAGAAAAATTAAAATCAAATCCCTAATTGGGATAGATTTACTTAATAAAATATTCAATGAGCAACTACGCTCACACAGAGGTATTAACTAAGAAAGAAAGAAAGAAATATGGGAATTACTCCATCAAAGAGTTAAATCGCTCACACAAAAAGAAATTCTGGCAAATTACAAAGAGCATTTAATTCTCCACATCAACATTATCAAATACAGAGGATGGTTGAGACTTTTCTGCGCCTTTATCAGCTTCGCCCCCTCCAATTGGTTGATTTTCATCGAAATGTTTTCATTACCTTCGTTCTCACCGAATCTTTGGATTTTCATCGAGTCTTTTTACTTGTATCTTCATCGGCGACTTCCTTATCAAGGAGATCTTCGCGCTTTCATATTCATAATCACTATCTGGAGCATCAGGAACTTCATCATCACTTACTTCCAAAGGAGCGACGTGGATAGGATCAAGAGACTTCGACTGACAAAATGTTATTCACAAGAACTTAGCCTTTAGAGAGCTGGCGAAGTAATGCCTTTTGGCGATTCTTACTATCAATGTCCTTACAATAAGACATATAATCAAATCTTCGCTCTGCACGGTCGCGAGAACGAGCAAGATGCGAGGAGAGAAGTCCATTTTCCTTGCGAATTTTAGAATAATCAGACATGAGGGTGGAAATAGTGGAGCGGAGCTTTCTCTCGAGTCTGCATAACAAATACACAAGATCGAGAGAAAATTCTTATCGAACATTATTGGCATTTCGGGGTAGTAAAGCATTCATGGAATAAACACATAAATTAAGATAGTCAAATAATTTGACTACCTTCCTTTTGAGAAGAAAGATGTTGAATTAAAGGCTGCGAAATTATTCCCCAAGCGGTCCATGACATCATCAAATGAATCTCCCACTAAGCCTTTCGGTCGAGATCGCAAATTCTTTTCATTGGAAACAAGTATGGAGTTTTCGATCGCGAGTAGAGTTGGATTTTTCTAAATTGACACATTGTTCTTGGAATTGCTTCGCTTTTACACTTAACGTTATTCTACCTTGAATAAGTTTATCTCTCTCGTGATAATTTCTTCAAGTTGGTTTTCAAAGTATGTTTAACTTGTTCGTGTTCTTCACATAACTTTTGACAAGCATCATCTGCTGCGAATAGTTCGCCACCTTATTCAACAAAGAACGTTTCTCTTGCGAAAGAGTTCGATTCTCATCGATAAAGTTTGCAACTCCAAATCAGATTTAGTCAAAGCATAAGAGAGGCGAGATAAATCATTACTTAACAAGTCTTGCTTTTGCGATAAATCAAAATTCTCTTTCGACAAGTTATTTATTTGATGTTGCATAAGTATGAAGATTATCGAGAGATTATATTGCTCCATCCAACCATCTCTCTCAACTCGAACTTCTTCAACAATGGACTCCATCGATATATCTCCATTATTCGTTTGGTTTAATGCTTGGAGGGCGAACAAGAATTTGAGTTGTAAAAAAAAAAAAAAAAAAAAAAAAAAAAAAAAAAAATTGCGAGTATACCTTTTAATTCCTCATTTTTAGAAAAGATTGTCACGATCAGTGAGAGGTTGTGAAATTTCGATTTTCAAGATGAAAACTATTGCACTTCGCGGTCATAACTTGGAGATCATCCTTCAACTTATTAATCTCTTGAACCAAAGATGCTTGCGAGACCTTATCGGAACCAAGGTGTTTGCTTAAAATCTCGCGAGACGTTGGATTTGACGAGGATCGCGAAGTCTTTTTGGCATCATTCACGAGATCTGAAAGAACCTTAAAGGCCACATCTATCCCCTCCAAATTTTCTGCCGTTAGAGGAATTTGCTCAATCAAAGAAGACGAATGATCCTTTGTCAAAGGGACCTCAGGAGAAGAAGAGGTTTCAGGGAGAGAAGTGATTGGAGGAATAGCAGGGACATTGATAGCAGGAGGAGGTATAAGATCGTTTGTAGTAGGACAGTTATAAGGAACTTGATCTATGAGGAGTGAGGCATAGAAATATTGTCGTTGGTAGTAGTACCGAGAGGAAGGGGGCACAAAGTTATCTTGCGAAGATTTCGCGGCGGGGAGATGAAGGTGTGAATGAAGGAAATGGAACGTCGGGAGTAACGAGGTTTGGAGTAGCGAGGCTTTTTGGGAGCATGACCGGTAGTTTTATCATCTGTGAATGACAAATTAAATAAAAAGCGAGAGGCAATAATGTATTGTTGATAAAAAATAAATGTTTCTTGAATACCTTGTCGCTCGCATTTGTCTTTTTGAAGCCATAGATTTTGCTCGCGAAGTGGACTTTGGTTGTGCGAGGGGTTCTTGTGGCGAGGTAGATTTCGATGGCGAGCCCAAAGAAAGAAGAGGGTCCTTCACGATAAATCTAGTTCTCGGGGTTGGTTCTTGCTAAACAACAATGGCGAGAAAAAGAACTACAAAGTTAATCATACCAGTGTGATTTCAACAAAGAAAGTTAATTTCAAATCGATCAACAACAAAATCAGCGAGATATGGCAAAATTAACAAACACGGACGTCATGAGAGTAACAAGCTGGTAGAGAATAGCTAAAGTGGTGAAGAAGGCAGGTAAGAGACAGCAATAAGCAAACACTTGCGAACGATGAAGAAGAAGAACACTTGCAGAGACGATGAAGAAGATGAAAAGGAAAAGGAAAATTCTTCACGGGGGTGCTCTATAAATAGATGAGAAAAATATTATGACCGGATAACATTAAATGCACCGGTAAAAGAGGTAAAGATAGACACGTGTAAAGCGGTCACTACCTAAATCCAAGGAAGCTTGACGAAAAGAACTTTAGCGAAATTCAAATATACGACATATTTCCTAATAGGCGAGAAGAGATTGCGAACTCGATTATTCTACGTAACACATGAGGCAAGAAATGACACTTCGAATATAGGAGCTTGAACTTCGCAAAAGAATAGAGGCAAGTACGTACTTTTCAAAACAGTATTTCTTGCTCATTCCTCATCAACAAAAATCAAAGATCACTACAACAATGATTTTTCCTTAAAGATCGCTCTTCAAGCAATATTCAAGGAAAAGAGGCAAGATGTAGGATCATAATATCGCAATACATAGGGCTCCTGGGATCAATAAACGACGGTACCGCGAGGGAGTCGCAGGAAACTAAAATAAATGACGCGATGGGAAATAACGACACACAAAATATCTGAAAGACATGGAACCTGGCGAGGGTTAAGAAGTGTCGCGAGATTGAATAGTTGTACAGCGACACTTCGCGAGACATTCCGAAAATAAAGGATAGCTTAAGTATTTGTCACCCATTATGTATTACCCTATATAAAGGGTCGAGTGAGTACGTAAAAGGGGAGATCTTTTTAGAATTGTGAGGCAAGTCATTAGAGAGAGAAAGTTTAAGAGTGTTCTAACTTCTAAGTGTAATTCTATTTTCTGTGTAAACATTTCATGAATTCAATCAATAAATGTTCTTGATCTTACATCTTCTAATGGATTAATTAGGCAAAATCGAGTAAGGGGTGTAGTGTGGGAAATCCTGCTACTACAACCCGCGACCCGGATCCGAGCCCGTCCACTCCAAACCGTTGAGATCTCTCTCATCCACATCCTACGGTCGCTGCCCTCACTATACATCATCTCTTGATGCACTCGCGCAACACCATATCACAATGAGAACCGGCTACCAACCTCGGCCGTTCGGATCTCTCCCGCAAGATCCTACGCTCGGTGCGGCGTTCCCATCGATCTTCGATGTACCTGCTCAACACCATAGCCCCTATATAAGCCCCTAAGCCTAACCCTAAACTCATTTCTCTTCTCCTCTCCCGTCACTTTCACAGAACAACCCTCTGCAAACCCTTTTCCCTCACCCGACACAGAACAGAGCTCTGCTCTTCCACCACCAACCACCCTCTGCAGCGCCACCCTCCATCTCACTGCCAAAGCCATCACCACCATCTCCTTTCCCATCACCGCATGACCCAACAACTCCTACACCTACGCCTCATCTCTAACCCTAGATATCACTTTCTTAGTTTCTACCAACCCTAGAGACTAAATCGGTGATAACTAGAGATAGGGTTTACCTGATCGAGCAGCGGGGACGATGTGACAAGAAGAGGAACAGCAATCGAGAGAGTATGGGTTTGCTTTCTTTTGATTTGTTTCGATTTTTGAATTAAAGTATTAGGGTTTGGTATTTTTGAGGTTCCATGTATAAATAGAGAGTGAAGAAGATGAAATTGGGCACGCCTGGATTAGCCAGAGCTGTCAATTAGGTTTATTTGTTCTTGTGATGTTTTAATTACATATCCAGGGTGTTAATGAAACCCCTGAAATTCATGTTCAGTTCATTTATTTGGAGTTGTGTTTTTGCTGAGTATACCATGATTAGGATTGTTAATTAGTCCTTGAAGCTTGTTGCTTTGTGATGGATTATCTTTGTAAGAAGATAGTCCATACTAGGGGTCGATTGGCTAAAATGGGTTAAGAAACATCCAGTAGAGACTTCATAAGAAGGCACGGGAACATAGCTTAGGATACATAGCTTGTGCATGAGATCGGGGTGGAATGATCACCACAGTACTTTCCATATTTTGATACAACCTTAGTCTAGTGTCACATTCCCACCTCGGTAGATTCGGCAACAAAAACATAAGTGTGTTACCTTCATTAGAACTCGGTTTAGCATAGCCATAGATCACTTAAGCACCCCTCGTCTCTGTGGATCGACTCGCACACCGCCTGTGTTGCAAACCGGACACCGTGCACTTGCGGTTTAAACGTAGGCCTCATAATTTACCCATCTTCCGGGCCTACCAACCACTGGTGGCTACCCTAGGAAGACTGTTCGGGGAACATTAATGGTTTGTTTACCGGAATAACTCTGACAAATAGATTAAGAATTAATATATATGTTTGCTGCTGCAATGTCAGACCTTTATGGCATCCCACCTTTGGTGGCTACCAGGAAGACATTGGGGAACAATAATGGTTTGTTTACCGGAATAACTCTGACAATTAGATTAAGAATCGTTTGAAGAAAGAAAAAGAAGACTGTTGGGGGATAATTGTGGTTTGTTTACCGGAATAACTATGGCAACCAGATTAATGATCTAAAATTTGAGGTTGAAGATTTTTGAGTAAGAAATGTTAAGTATTCGTGGTTGAGATTGGCATAAGTATTGTTGTGGATTTTTGTGCATGAATTTTATTATTGTATCTACTGCATTTGTTTTTTTTTCGTGCACTCTATTATTTTTGAAACTTCTTCTTGTTTGTGGTTTGCTCACCCCTTTTCCTCCTTTCCACATAGAATGAAGAAAGACTAGTAGTAAAAGAAATTATTATGTATCACGGGGATTGGGCATTGCGTTTTAAATTCAATCGTGGTGTTGGTCTATTTCGATTGTGTACTTTATATTTTATAATTAGAATTTTACAGTTTTGTAATTTTAAAAGTAATATTATATTTCATTTAATAAATTTCGTTTGAGTTGAGTTTTGTATTTTATTAAAATCTTTTAAAACAAAAAAATCTGGTCCTACACGAGTGGCGGTCTGGGAATTTGGACTTGCTAGCTGTGAAAAAGCGGGGGTCTAACAACCACACCCAATATTTCGCTTAGCAATCTGTATGGAAAAAAACTCCAATATACTTTCTAGAGAATCAACTAGACAGTCAGACTCAATCTAGATAAAAAGTATATCAAATAGTTTATATCTCAATCTCTCGATTTGATCTTTACTTAAGCAAATAGAAATCTGCGAGTCTTTATCAAAGAGAGATAACTTGGATGGTACCAAAGACCAATATCCAAGTGTCAATCAATTTAAATCAACAACCCAAAAGGTTGGATATTATAATTGATTGAACAACGCACAACCTGTGATATTTAGATTATATAAACAAATATAATGCAGAAAAACCCCGGGACCTAGTCCAGATTGAACACACACTGTATTAAGCCGCTACAGACTCTAGCATACTCCAAATTAACTTCGATCTGGACTGTAGTTGAACCCCAATCAATCTCCACTGATCCAGGTACATTTATGCTCCTACGCCTTTGATCCCAAAGAGGATGCTACGTACTTGTTTCCCTTAAGTGATCTCACCCACAACTAAGAGTTGCTACGACCCAAAGTCGAAGTCTTTAATAAACAAATCTGTATCACACGAGAAAAGTCTGAGAATAGATAAATCCGTCTCCACGAATAAACCTATGAGTTTTGTTAAAGATCTTTTGATAAATCAAGATGAACATGAACCAATCAATAACAGGACTTATATTCTAGAAGAACAACCTAGTATTATTGATCACCTCACAATGATCTTAATCGTAGCGTGAAAAAAGATATTGTGGAATCACAAATGATGAGACGAAGTGTTTGTGATTTCTTTTCTATCTTGCCTATCGGAGATATAAATCTCAATCCAATTATTTCAATTGTACTCGTACGATAGAAACAACAAGATCAGATCACACAACTACAAGAAAAGTAGTATCGAGTCGGCTTCACAATCCCAATGAAGTCTTTACGTCGTTAACTGGTTTTAGAAGAAGAAAATCAAAGGTTAAAGGAGAATCGACTCTAGCTTAGCAAACTAG
The DNA here is from genome assembly GCA_023531295.1 of Papaver armeniacum. NCBI lineage: Eukaryota > Viridiplantae > Streptophyta > Magnoliopsida > Ranunculales > Papaveraceae > Papaver > Papaver armeniacum. The sequence goes on from JAJJWW010016231.1 coordinate 34,257, forward strand.
TATCACACGTAAAGTGTGGGGATTAGGTTTCAGTTGCTAGAGTTCTCACTTATATAGTCTTTCAAATCGGGGTTTGCAATCAATGTTAGCTTGGTAACAAAGCATTCAATATTGACCGTTAGATGAAAACCTGATTAGATTCAAGCTAATATTTCTCAACCGTTGGATCGAAAACTTAGCTTGTTACACATAAATGAAATGTTCAATTTTGGGTTTATGAACCGTACCCAAACATTAACATTTGTTGGTTCAACAATAGTCAACCAAATGGTTAGCCATATGATCACTTTCATATCAACCATATTCTTCTTCACCATAACTAGTTCAAATGACTCAAATGAACTAGTTAGAGAGTTTTCAATTGCTTAG
>JAJJWW010016232.1:0-102461 GCA_023531295.1 Papaver armeniacum
AAAATTTCAATACTTTACCCGCCAGATATTTTAGTAATATTTTAGTGAAAATTTTAGATGATATGGCTCAACGCAAGGTCTTGTTGAGGAACTGGGTCCAAAGCCCATACACATCAGATCATTCGCAAGTTTTGGTTGAGGTCATAGCAGCAGAGAGACTCCAGACATCTCCACACTCCACTTAATACAACTTCTAAAGGCCAAGTACATTCGCAATTCTGCAAACTCGGCCAGTACCTTGGAATGCATTACTGGCAGTTATTTTTGGTCCATAGGTCAAACATATGGAGGCATCCATCGAATCTTAAAAGCAGGACTAGATGCTCAATTCTAACATCACAATGGTTAATAAGTTAATGATGCATAGTAGTTCCAAAAACCAAGAGCAAAAGAAACATGGGCATTGCTAGAGAGAGTGTGCTAAGATTTCTACCGATGAGGTTCTTAAAGAAGTTTGCGTCGACCAGGCGAAGTAGGTGAAGTTTCAAAATCAATCAGATAAGTCTGCCAGTAACACAGCACAGCCACAAATGTGGGCAACAGAATTGCAGTAAGAACAAGAAAGCTAGATTCAAAAATTAAAACACATACATCTCCCAGTTAACGAGTAGAAGCAGCAGCATTGCGCTATTTTTTGAGACTACTACACCTGCTGACAATTCTCAGGGTTTTCACAAAATACATACCCCCAGTTACAAATGAACTTGATAAATATCGCGTGACGAAAGATTCACGCTACAAAAAATCGCAACTTGATGCCAGTTTTGCGAACAAGATACAAAAACCAAATTCATGATAACATTCCACCCGATTTTTGTATTTTTCCACTTGTAACTGAAAATCCAAATGAACTGCAGACTAGATAAAAAGAACTGAGCGCCTTGAAGATGGTGTGGTAGCTCCACCAACTCAGGGTGCAACTACTGGTGAAGCAACTTCAGAAACAGTGAAAGTGTCACCTGTAAGCAAAGAAACGAGAACACATATGAGGAACTTGCACCTGTAAAGGCAAATAGTTCCGAAAATCATAACAACACAAAGAGCAAAAGAAACATGGCATTGAGAAGTGTGCTAAAATTTCTACAGATGAGGTTTTTGGAGATGCTTGCATTGACCTGGGTGAAGTAGGTGAAGTTTCAAATAATCAGTTTAGTGTGCCACTAACAGAACACCCCCAAATGTGGGTAACAGAATTTACAGTAACAACAGGATAGCTAGATTCAACAGCTTCGATGCTGAACAGAGTAACAGATGAAATTTGTGAACCGTCAGCAGCAAACAATGAGAATTGTGTTTCTAAAAATATTGCTAAAAATTTGCGTGTTTCATTGGATGACCAGTTATGAAGTCAATTAACAAACACGGTGAGAAAACAAGGAAGCTGGACTTCCACCTCAAACAAACTCATCCTAGAGGTTTGACAGGCAATAGCGGGGCTACTGCTTTGGTGGAGGTTGTCAAAGAAGTTCAAAGGAATGAAAACAAAGCAAACACCCAATTTCCTGCTCAGAGTGACCTACAAGGACTCTGAATAGGAGGAGATAGTTAAAAACAAGCCCAGGAATGCTAATATTTTAGGTCATAGAACTTGTTCTGGACAATTTGTAAATCAGACACGATTGAAGTTCTCCATTGAGGATGGTGTGAAAGGTGTAGCAAGGTTGTTCATCCTCCGAAAACATCTGATTTGGAAAAGACAACTGAACAGAAACCCAGGCACCCCAAAATCGTATGTGACGGGAGCTAAATGCAACAGTTGGGACAAGGGAAGAGAATGAAGTGACAGGAGCTAAATCGAATAATAGTGTGAAGATAGGATCTGTTGGCAAAGTTCTGGGTGAGTCCAAGAAAGCTATTGCGAACGGAAATCTAACCAGGAAACAATTACAAGAATTTGATTATTCGAACACAACTAAAATAGTCCTTCCTGCTTCTAAGACTGAATTGCAAACATACGAAAACGTTGCAACTTAAAACATATGCTAAAGAACAATTTCATATAAACATGAATGAGTATGTATATATTGTTGAAACACCTTTCAACATTCAATGTAAATAAATGAAGCAATCATGGCCTTAGTAGTTACCTGAATTTCTTGAATGGGAAAACCCACACCGCACATTATATCCCACTGAATCTTGCTTGGATTTTTGCTTCAATGTTTCGACTTGGTGGAGATAAACTAGGGAGTCTGCGTCTCCATAGAGAAGAGTTCAAGAAGTACATTTTTCCCTGCATCAAGTTTCTTCCTTTTATCCTCATCCTCAGTCTTAATTTCACTAGTTCCTGTTTCTGCACCCCACTTTCGCTTGGATGTTGAACTAAGTGGAAATTCCTTCTTGCAACTAATCAGACGTTCATCACATTTCTGATCTGATAAAGGCCTTTCAAGTCTATAATTAGGTGGTGAATCATCGTCACTTCCTGAACTATCTTCACTGTCACTGATTTCAACGACACTATCAGATTCAATGTCTATAGGGATACTATAATCACCCCCTAACAGCTGGTAAAGCTTCATCCTCTAAGTCGACTGAAGCTTGACGCTGAATTCCTTCATTTCCGCTGCTTCTTTCACTCAAAGATTCTTCACTTTCCTTTCTAGTTTCACTAATGATTCCTTCACTTCTGTTTCTAGACTCACTCATAATTCCAGCTGTTGGTAAAGTTTCATCCTCTAACTCCGCTGAAGCTTCACGCTGATCTCCTTCACTTCCGCTGCTTCTTTCACTCATAGATTCTTCAATTTTCTCTCTATTCCCATTAATGATTTCTTCACTTCTGCTTCTAGACTCACCCATGATCTCTTCACTATCATTTACAGTTCCAGTCTGAATTTCCTCTCTTTCATTTCTACTGTTGTTCTCTTCATCATTGTCAGAAACATCATTTTCTGAAGAACCCAAATCCGCAATATCTGTCCTATTCAAATCCCCATTTTCTCTTTTCAAGTTCTGTATTTCCTCACACAAATCAGTAATTTTGGTTTGTTCCACCTTCTCCCTTTCACACATAAGCGCTTGAAGATGAGCATTCTGATCTTTCAGGTCATTGCACACTGCCATGCTATCATTAAGCTCCTTCTCCAATTTATTCTTCTCAACCTCCAATTCCCCATTCTTCCTCTCCGCGACATCTTTCCTCGAGCTTAAATCATTCAATTGCTCCAAAAGACCAACACATTCCCTTCTCTTCTCCTCATCCAATTCCCCATTTTTCTTAGTAAGCTCCTCCTCTAGTCTATTCTTCTCAAGCTCCAATTCCCTATTCTTTGTCTCCAGTTGCTCACACTTGTCTTTCACATTCGACAAGTACAAAATCTGTTCTTGTTGCTTCCTCTCCCTTTCACACATAACCTTATGTCCATCTTCTAATTCAGTAACCCGCTGCTTAAGCTCGCTACACTCGGCCTGAACACCTTTCAATTCATTGTCGACGACGTCTTTCATCGAGCTTAACCCATTAAATTTCTCCTCAAGACCAACACACTCCCTAGTCTTGTCTTCAACTAATTCCAACAACTCACCATTTCTCAATCTAAATGCTTCGAGTTGTTTCTCATAAGTGACTGCTTCTCTCAACATCTTAACTTTGCTTTCCAATTCAATGTCACTATATAACTTTCTCCATATCTTAGTTCCAGTCTCAGCATTTGTATTAGCTCGCACTAGACATCTAATCTCTCTTTTAAGTTGATCTATGTACTCTGTCTCACTCTCTTCTTTCATTTCTAAATCATTCAGTACCTCAATCTTGATTTCGTACTTTTCTCTTTCAATCTTTCTCATGTTTTTCTTTGTATCACTCTTTTCTATCTTGATTTTTTCCAACTTGATCTTAGTACTACTCTCCATTTTGTGTAAAATTTTGCCTAATACTAGCACTCAGCAGCTAGAACACAATAGCTAAAAAATCAAAAAGCAGAAAGAGGGAAACTTACTGTGATTATGAGGAAGAAGAGTTCCACTCCAGTGATCTTGAAAAGGGTTTGATATTTGTAGTTGGTTTAAGAATTTTAGATCTAGAAATGAAGAACCAAACAAGGGTTTTTCTTGCGCTGATTTTTTTTTCAGTGAGGAGGTGAGGTGACTGGCGCACTGCAATAGGCAAAGTGTACTTTAAGGAGAGATGGACATCTTGACATTTTTGCCCTCGCTTTGTCTGTTTTTAGACGTTAGTTTAGGGGTAAAAATGTCATATTCCGTTCGTCAGCAATACGTTCACTCGTTTCAGAAGTCAGAAGTACATTTTTTGACACTCTACCTAAAGAACAAAATTAAATGCAAACAAAAAGACCGTTGAAACTTGAAACCCATTTGTGCTTCATCAAAAACTTAAATTAAATTAGAAGGCAGATTAGGAGAGCATTTATTCACCTAAATCAACCTTGACAGTTTTAGTTGGGAGGCATATATTGCCAGCTAGCCTTGCCCAGAGCACACCGGTTGAATGAAAGCTCTAAATAAAATGTGAAGTGCACTCTGCTTTAGAGACATCAAACCCGGGGCAGATAAATGTATTTATGTTGCAGTAGCTTGGATTTATTATTATTTGTTACGCAAAGATAAATGACGTTTATCTATCTAAAGTACAGACTACTCTGCACTCTATAGTCGGTCTCTAGACTCTCCTACCATTATGATTTTTGTTGCCTGTGGACAGTGCGAATAGATTTTTTGATTAGCTCATTCATAAACATCAGATCACTCATATCTTTCTTCCTTGGTTAATGTAGCATGATGTTTGGCCTCGTATACTTTCTTCACAAAGTTTCAAGACTAGCTTCTATTTTAGTATCTCGCTGGAACCAATTTTTTTTGCTCCTAGGACCCTTCCTCTTTCTCAAACTACTCCAGCCGGTGCTATTGTATGAGCCAGACTACTCCATCGTCCTACCAACATCCCTTTCGAATCATTTTACGGAAAATTGGTCATTTGTCCAAAAATATTTAAAACACGGTTCAAATAGACGAGTAAAAAATTTTATGGTTGAAATGGACGCAAAAAAAATTGCAAGGATGAAACTGGATTCATCCTGGTTTAAACTTAAAAAATAGCGAGGATGAACTGGATGCATCCTGTAAATTAAAAATAAGAAAAAGTATTTGAAAATGGGCAGGATGAAACTTGTTACATCCTGCCTATTTTTAAATTTTTGTCCATTTAAACAGTATCAAAATCTAACTGTCCTTTTCACCCAGTAAATTTTAATTTTGATCTTTTTAACCAATTTTGTGATCATTTTAATGTTAACACCATATTCACCGGTGCTTGTTTCTTTTCTGATAAGAAAGGCGAGTCCCCAAAGTTACATGACAAATAACCTCCATAGTCATTTTGGTAGTTAACTTTTTCTATAATTTAGAGCAACTCACATGGAGTATGGGTTTCTAGAAAAATTGTTACCACATGGAATTTTAGATATTCTAATGGAAAATTTATCTCCGGTATTAGTTGGATAAATATAATCATGGATTAGTTAGATTAGAATCATGCCATTTTTAGGGGCGACCCCAAAAGAATTAGGGTCGACACTAAAAGACAAAAAAAGGTCACCCAAACGTAAATCTAAGCTACCCCTTATCTTCGATTTTTCGAAATGGCCAATATGCCCTTATATAATCGGGAGCCAACACCATAATCGGTAGGTTAAAGGTGAATCGGTAGGTTAAATTGAAACTATACCTACCGATTATAAGGAGCTTATCCAACTTGTAAGACTACCGATTATAAGGAGCCCCATATTCAACCTTGGCCAAATTCCATAGGTTTTGAGGGGTGCAGCGCCAACCATAACCACTTGGCTTGAGCTGTGGATGTAGCCATAATCGGAGGCCTAATAGGTTACATACACTACCGATTATAAGTTGCCCCAAAATGAGTTTTTTCTAAAATCCTTCACGTAATGAATTTTGAAATCTACCATAATCGGTAGGGTATATAATTATATAACCCACCGATTATTACGAGCCCCACATCCAACCTTTGCCATATTTCATAGGTTTTGAGTGTACACAACTTGACCATAACCGCTTGGTTCGTGTTTTGGATGCAACGTTAATCGGGAGTTAAATATATTACCAAACCATCCGATTATGGGTTGCCCAAAATGAATTTTTTCTAAAATCCTTCATGTAAGGGAATTTGAAATATACCATAATCAGTAGAGTTAACAACTTAACAACCTACCGATTATAAGGAGCCCTGGATCGAACCCTTGCCAAATTCCATAGGTTTGAGTGTCAGAGCAAAGCATAACCATGTGGTTCGTGATTTGGATGTAGCCATAATCGTAAGCCAAATAGGTTACACAACCTACTGATTATAGGTTGCCCCAAAATGAGTTTTTTTCTAAAATCCTTCATGTGATGAATTTTGAAATCTACCATAATCGGTAGTCTATCCAACTTAACAACCTACCGATTGTAAGGATCCCCGGATCAAACCCTTGCCGAATTCCATAGGTTTTGAGTGTACAGATCCATGCATAACCATGTGGTTCGTGATTTGGATGTATCCATAATCGTAAGACAAATAGGTTCCACAACCTACCGATTATAGGTTGCCCTAAATTGAGTTTTTTCTAAAATCCTTCATGTGATGAATTTTGAAATCTACCATAATCGGTAGTCTATCCAACTTAACAACCTACCGATTATAAGGAGCCCCGGATCGAACCCTTGCTAAATTCCATAGGTTTTGAGTGTACAGAGCCGGGCATAACCATGTGGTTCGTGATTTGGATGTAGCCATAATCGTAAGCCAAATAGGTTACACAACCTACCGATTATAGGTTGCCCCAAAATGAGTTTTTTCTAAAATCCTTCATGTGATGAATTTTGAAATCTACCATAATTGGTAGTCTATCCAACTTAACAACCTACCGATTGTAAGGAGCCCCAGATCGAACCCTTGCCAAATTCCATAGGTTTTGAGTGTTCAGAGCCAGGCATAACCATGGGGTTCGTGATTTGGATGTAGCCATAATCGTAAGCCAAATAGGTTCCACAACCTACCGATTATAGGTTGCCCCAAAATGAGTTTTTTCTAAAATCCTTCATGTGATGAATTTTGAAATCTACCATAATCGGTAGTCTATCCAACTTAACAACCTACCGATTGTAAGGAGCCCCAGATCGAACCCTTGCCAAATTCCATAGGTTTTGAGTGTATAGAGCCAGGCATAACCATGTGGTTCGTGATTTGGATGTAGCCATAATCGTAAGCCAAATAGGTTACACAACCTACCGATTATAGGTTGCCCCAAAATGAGTTTTTTCTAAAATCCTTCATGTGATGAATTTTGAAATCTACCATAATCGGTAGTCTATCCAACTTAACAACCTACCGATTGTAAGGAGCCCCAGATCGAACCCTTGCCAAATTCCATAGGTTTTGAGTGTTCAGAGCCAGGCATAACCATGTGGTTCGTGATTTGGATGTAGCCATAATCGTAAGCCAAATAGGTTCCACAACCTACCGATTATAGGTTGCCCCAAAATGATTTTTGAAAGATATCATAATCGGTAGATATTCTAACTAAAATACCTACCGATTATTGGTTTCTCCACATTCAACCTTCGTCAAATTAGTTTGGCATTTTAAGCCAAATTTCGAAATAGCAGTTGGAGTTTTTGGGAAAAAGAAAAGAGTCGTTGGAACCTAAACCTATATAAAGAAACTCATATCTATCACCCCAATTGTACCAAACTCTTTCCTCTCTTCATTTAATTTTGAAAACCAAAAACATGGATATTGCTTTTCTTCAAGAAGAATATTGTGCTATTTATAGAGCGTGGGTTGTGGTAATCGCTCATGATCGTGTTCACAAGCTCCACACGGGGAATCAAGAGCAGTTATGGGAACCGTATTTTAATGGTATTTGAGGCGTTAGATGGTAATCGATTCGAAGATCATCTAATGACATTAAGATGAGAAAGAAGGCGGTCGACAAGGAGATTGACAAACTTGAAGATGAAGAAACGATTTGTTAGGGACACTTTTTCTTGGTGGACGTATGAAAAACGAGTAAGTATCTTTATAACTCCGACTCACATTAACATAAGTTAGTACTAACTTGTTACTCATTCGTAATTTTAGAAATCTTGCCTTGATCGTCGGTATATGGACCTCTACGGGAAACGATTTTAACATGAAGGATGTTACAAGATCAAGATGGACAATTTCTGTGGTGTTTGGCGTTATGATCTTTTTTAATACTTTTATGGTTAATTAGGAGTATGGATTTAGGTGCTTTTGACGAAATTGTAAGGTTAAGGTCGTTTGAACTTTATGTAATGGATGTAATCGGGGGATTATTAATATAAAAACTTTCCGATTATAAAAAAGGGCTTTTTGATAAAGTACCCTTACACTTCACTTTACACTAAAAAAGTACCCCCGTTTTTTAGAAATTTGTTAACGTACCCCGTTTTATTCAAAAGGCAAATTCCATCCAGTTAAGTGCTAGGTGGCAGTTATCTTTCCAATTAAAAGTCATATTTACCCCTGAACTACATCTCCTTGGAGGGGAGGGTAAATGATCCGACGATCCTGAAAACAGTGTAACGATCCTGAAGCGGACTCGACAAACCGAAAGCGTTGTCACGATTCTAAACCGGGCTCGACGAACCTAAAAAATGTCGTAGAAGGTCGATTTTCTTCCAACCAAAAACCCCAAAACACTTGAAATGATGAACCCTTTTTGGGAATGATGTGAACACGAAAGCGGTGCAACGATCCTGAACCGAACTCGTTTTAACATGAAAAATGATGTATAAAATCAATGTGGCAATAAGTAAAGGGAAAATATGTAAAGTAAATTAGTCTTAACTAACACTAGATGGAAAAACTAACGTGAGGGTACTTTAACAAATTGTTAAAAAACGGGGGCAGTTTTTTAGTGGGTATATTTGTATGAGGGTGCTTTTTAAAATTCCCTATAAAAAAACGGAAGCGTATTTTGTTAAACAAACTACAGACTAAAATATTCGGTTATCTTATGTGTCAACTTTGTTTCCGATTATGGTGTTATTTGGTTTCAGGAAACATAAGTTCTTTCACACGGATTAATCAGATATTAACAAAAACTAAACCTACCGATTTGTTTCATTCGGAAGTCAAGGTGAAAATTTACCTTTCGATTATGGTGTTGTTTGGTTCCAGAAACCATAGTTGTTTTTTGGTAGAATAATCGGAAATTAACAAAACCTAAAACTATCGATTAATAATATGCGGAATACAAGGTGCACAATTACCTTCCGATTATGGTGTTGTTTGGTTCCAGAAAACAAAGTTTTCTTACATAGAATAGTCGGAAAGAACATAACAAATAAACCTACCGATTATAATTATTCGAAAGTGAAGGTGCGCAATTCCCTTCCGATTTTGGTGTTGTTTGGATACAGAATACAAGTTTTCTTTACACATGATAATCGGAAGGCAAAGTATATTAGCAATCTTCCGATTCTCGACAAAATATTTTGCAAAATCCCCGAGAATCGGTAGGTTAATAACGTATAATGTTACCGATTCGACTAAAAATGCAACATCCCCTTAATCGGTAGGTTCATATATAAACGTATCTTCCGATTGTGTTCCAAAATTCAACACTTTCATGTCTCTTCATGTGATTCGCTTGCGAGTCATCGTTAAATGCATAAACATAGCAACATAACCATTCATAATCCACAAACATAACGTAACAACTAATAATCCGACACAAACTTTGAAAACGACATAATCCGACATAAACAAAGTTATCCATAAAGTTAGCAAAACACCGAGAGTTTAGTTTTTCCTATTTGCTTTGAGTTTGCGAGCTTTACTACCTCTACGACTTGGACCAACATCATCATTGGTTTCATCAACTTGAGTCCTCGATGACGCCCGAGTTCTTTTGTTCACCTTGGTTGTAGGTTTCTTTTGCAATTTTTCCCCGAACTGAGATGCATACTCCTCATTGTCAACGTTATCAATCAACTGTTGGTGCTTTTTTATCTTCTCAATTGACACAGGCTCTCCGGAATTTATGCAATCAGTGCACCATTTGGAAAAACGCTTGAACCTGCTCATCTATTTTAAAACATAGCATACCATCAAACGGTTATTACTCTATTTTGACCCATAATATTAAACTAAATTAATAAAACAATACGTACCAATCTATCAAAACCCGCAGGTTTCTCTTTGAGGATACTCTTGTACGAATCGGGCTTTGCTTTGAGATCACAGATTACATGAAGATGAGAAAAATTCCGGTACCAATCCATATAGTTGGGAGCATTTTCAAAACCTTGGTTGGCTTCCCTTCCTTGGTTGATCAAGTAATGCGCCCTTCTATCCCAATGGAATTTGGGATGGTGAACCCTTGTAAACCACCGTGATAGAATCTTTACCGGACTTGCAAGGTCTCCGGCTCCAAAGTGAAATTGTCATGGATTTGGTCCTTTGGTATACCTTGTACAAAATCGTGTTGTCGCATCACCCTTGATGCATTGTACATCACATATCATGTGGGGTGCCACAACGGTCCAAAATAAAGTGCCAAATCGGACCGACCCTCGATATGTCCATCAGCTCTATCTTCCTTGTATGGATCAAAGCATACGTCTTGGGCATTAAGTGAGTCCAAAATCTCCCTCAAACGAATCAGCTGCTGCTCCTTCGTCCTAGAATAGTTGTCATCGAAGACGTACTTTGTTCCTCTAGGGTCACCTTTCGCCCACACCGGCTTTTCAATGGCTATTCCCAAGATAGGGAAGTGGTCGTAGATCCATGTCTATATTGTCATTTTTGCAAGTATTAGGAAATTGATTCTTCAATGGTAGAAAAATAAAAAAAAATAACCAAGTATGTAGAGTTAATAAACAATACATGTAGTAGACTCACGTTCCCGGCCACTTGGCTAATTCCAAGCCTCGACGCATTTCTCAACTCTTCCATTAACCACGCATGGCATGCCGTGCCCCAAGAGTACTCATGCACTTTATAGAGAGGATACAGAAGTTGTAAAAGGTTGGCGTCGACCCGATTGCCACTAGTATTGGGGAAAATGACACATCCCAATACACATAGGAGATATGCGGTGGCCGCGTGGTTGACTTGCTCGTCCGTTAAAGTTCCTTTATCTTATTTTTCCTTGGTTCCCTTGAACATATCCATCAGAGTACCCATGTTGAACTGTCTAGTTTTATACTTCATGCATCTTTTGAACTCAGTTGTTGATGTTTCTTCATCCCAAACTAAACACTTTTTAGTTAGAGCATAAAGTTTGGTCCATTCCAACTGCTTTGTGAACTCAGACCTAACACCTTTGCCATGGACGGGAGTCTAACAATCTGCACAACATCATCTCGGGTGTCGTCATCTCCCCAAACGACATATGGAAGGTGTCGGTCTCAGGATAAAGTCTCTCCACAAACGCCGATATAGCCACCCGGTCATGTTCCAACATAGAGTTCTCCGCACATCAGCCAACCCAGAATTTTCAATAATTCTCTTGAACCTTTCTCATTCATCCTTCAAAGGACAATCCAACATTTTTGTTGGTGCGGCGGTCGGTTTGAGTATACGAACCGCATCGGAATGATACTATTAAACACATGACAAGTTTAAAAGAAAATTAAAATAACCTAAAAATATAACACTTAAAACTATTACGAAGAAAAATATAATAGGTAAATAAAATGGAAACGATTATTACCTCGGTTTCATATATTTCTTTGGCCCGAGGAGTCTTTGTATCCAAATAACAATTGTCCTCCATCCTCCAAGCAGCCCAAGGATTACGCCTTCTTGGAATATCCCTCACCTTCGGTCTTTGTGGGACAAGGTATTTCGCTTTCTTTCGAGGAGGATTTTTCTTTTCGGCTTCTCCTTCTTCTTGCGCACCACTACCTTGTCATACTTCGGGTACTCTATCTTCGGGTGCTTCTAGTTGAATTTCAGTTGTGATTGTGGAGCACTTGGTTGAACACCTTCTTGAACTGGTTGTGATTGAGAGGCACTTGGTTGAACACCTTATTGAACTGGTTGTGATTGAGAGGCACTTGGTTGAACACCTTATTGAACTGGTTGTGATTGAGAGGCACTTGGTTGAACACCTTATTTAACCGGTTCTGATTGAGGGGCACTTGGTTGAACACCTTCTTTAATTGCTTTTGAGTTCCATCTTGAGCACTTGAAGCGGCTTTAGAGTCCCTAGCTCTCCTTGCACTAATTTGTCGGAGTTCGACGCCTTTCCTTCTTTGCGCTATTTGAGATAATTGCATCTTCGATTTTTTTACCTCGCCTATCCCTAAACAACAAAAGAAAGTATAACAGGTTAGTAAACTATATAATCGGAAGTTAATGTAAAACCAACGCTCCCGAATATATATATTCGGTTGGTTGAGTTAACCAATTGCCTCCGATTACGCTCAATCGTAAATATCAGTTCACCTAAAGCTACCGAATATGTATAATCGGAAACAAAAGAAAAATTTTCGTGTTCGAATATGTTTATCTACACACAATAATCGGAATCTAAATTTCAACATAACCCTCTGAATACCAATTATCGAAAGTCATAAAAAGTCCAACCTTATGAATGCATCACAATCGGAAGCCTCACAAAACTAATTTCTACCGAATATGCATCACTTTGTGTCCAGAAATTACTCAAGTGGTTCAGCCTAAACAATCGGAAGGAAATTACAAAATATATCACCCGATTATTGCGTCTCTAATACTTGTTCTTTCCTAGTATATTCGGAAGTCAAAAACACAATTAATTTCCGATTATGATCGATTTAGGCCTCAGTAATGAAAAACGTTCTATAATCGGTTAGCAACCTAAATATTTACCACCCGATTATGACAAATGTTCTCGTGAAATGAAGAATTCGACCACAATCGGATGTTTAAAACAATAACTAACCTACCCAATCTGGGTAATAACACAAAACCCTAAAAAAAAAAAACATGGATTCGTCGAATTGAAGCAATATAAACCAAATTAATGGTATAATCTTACCTAATTGGTGCCATTTCAAGTTGCCTGAGAGTTTGGGTATCAGTATCGCCTACATCAGGGACTTTATCTTCTTCGTGTTCTTCGGGTTCGTGAGTTAAAACCTCTTTATTACGGGCATGCAATCCAATATTCGGATCCTCACCGCGCACTACGTTTTTGGTTCGAGCTTTCTTACGTTCCTTTTCTTTCATCTTTATAGAGAATAATCACGATGATTCGATTCGACGATGAATGATGTATAGCGAGGAGAGGGGGAGAGTTTTCCTCTCTGCAATCGGAAGGAAAGAGGAGAAGAGGAGTTGAAGTTGAAGTTGAAAAGAAAATGAAATGAAATGAAATGAATTTAGGTCGACTTTGGTTTTATCTGTCAAACGGTTATTAATCGGTAGGTAATACCACCTCATTAGCTACCGATTGTTGAGTAGCCCAAATCGGTAGAGGGGGTTACTTATAACCTACCGATTATTGGAAGCCCAAATTGAACCTTTGCCAAATTCCATAGTTTCGAAGGTACAGAGCGGACCATAACCATATGGTTCGTGTTTAGGAGGAAGCCATAATCGGAAGATAAATATATGACCCAACCTTCCGATTATAAGTTCCTCCAAAATGAGTTTTTTCTATAATCCTTCATTGTAGGAAATTTGAAATCTACCATAATTGGTAGGAATTGTTACTTTTACCATCCCGATTATGGGAAGCCCTAAATCGTTAGCTTAGACATTTTTTTATTCGTCCGATTATATAGGAGCCCCAAATTTCACCATTGCAAAATTCAAAAGATTTCTTATTTCTATACTTTAACAATCGGTAGTCTCGTGAGGTTGTTTTTCCTACCGATTGTTATAGAAGCCGATCTTGTCAGGCACAAAATCGATATTAATCGGACCCATAATATCGTTACTAAACTTCCGATTGCTTTATAATAATCGGGCACAAAATAGCTTCCAATTATGTAAGGGCATTAACGTATTCTCCGCGTTTTTGGACATCCCTTAACGGTGTATATGGGTTGGGAATAAAAAAGTCGCCCCTAATTCTTTCGAGGTCGCCCCTAAAAATGCCAGGATTAGAATATGAACTATAGTATTTATTTTTTGAAACTCTCTACCATCCACGTTGTTAATTTTGAGGGTTTTTTTTTTAACTTTTAAAAGTCTCGGGAAATTATTATTTTGTCAGTCACATTAATAAAATCTGATTTAGTTTATTTCATTACATACATATCCAAACACCGTTTGAGATGCTTAAATTTACACATAAATTTTAGTGACCCATGCGAATAAAATCTGTTAAAATTTTATCTCATACTAAGTTACATACCCAAACACCCATTGGAGATGGTCTTAATATAGAAGAGATATGAGAGTTAAACGTGAGGATAAATTTCTTTTTTTTAATAAACGGGACCCTAGAATAGGTTGACAGTCAGTCTCCATAATCAGCTGTAAATAGCAGGAGGTTTAGACCACAACATATAAGAACTTTTAGCTTCAACCCAATAAGTTATAGCATCAACATCATTACAAGTTTTACACTACAAGTAAATTTGCAAACAACTAAACAATAACTACAATAAAGAAATATCCCTAAAATGAGAATTTGCATGTTGTTGTTATTTACCAATAAGTGTGTTGACGATTTTTGAACTCAGGGCATTGGTATCATCACCCAATGACTTTACCACTGTACGACGATGACATCGGCAGAGCATTTGTATGTTGATTATCATTAAAGTTTCCAGCAACAAATTGATCAACAAGGTCTTTAGCATCACTCTGAATGATGACATGATTAAGTTTTTGTTAGAGTATTGATCGGTCGAACTTACAAGTGTTGCTATCTCAAGCTTGTTGTCAAATTTAGTTGTCAAAATTATATCTTGATTTCTAGTATACAATTAGTTAAGTCTCAGACTAGGATAGAAATGTAGTTGAGAAATAGTGGATCACGGCAGTCATCATTGCGTTCTACCGTTTGAATGTGAGGATCAACCAAAGCTTTTGGAGATTTCATCAACAAAGGGTAAGCGAAGACTGAACCACCTATTTCTCAAGTTATATTCACTTTTATATCATCTAAGACGATGTCACATAACTAATTAGACTATCATGCATAGATAAGAATTTTGAGTCAAGTTTATCTTGGTAACTAGTTCTCGAAATATAATGACTAAGCTTAATGAACATTTGTTCATACTAGATTAATTTCGGCGAAGGACAAATTATTGTTCAGAATCAAAATCATGATTCAATTTTATCATTTGAAAATAGCCTGGTACGTGTCATTGATTGTATTCGGGAATGTTTCGAATTGATTTAGAGATAAATAAGGAAATACTATAGATTCGAATACAAAACCGTATTATCAGTCTTACAAACTGGAAAAACTTTTATAAGTTTAAACCTGTTATACATGTACTCATACACATAGTAGAGTAGCTATATATTGACTTGCATATTTGTGATTCGCATATTCTTATGCACATCATGTTAACCGTTATATCTGTTTAACTCGTGAACCGGATCGGAACGCATACCCGTTTGCAAACCGTCAAGGGAACTATGGTTACAAAACCGTGTTAGAACACAAACGGGTACATGTACCAAAATAATTTTGTGTTCCTAAACTCGGTTAAGTACCCAAACCTATACGCAAACAAAAATAGTTTTGTGGACTCCGGAACCGGTTATTCTCTTAAGGTATCCATACCGGTACACATACCTAAATAAATTTGTGAACTCCGGAGCTTGGTTTAGTTAAATTTTTACAAACCGGTACACATACTATGACTGGCCTAACTCACGAACGGCTATGTATTTGTACATTGTGCATCTACTAACTGAAAAAGTGGGGGTATAACAACCACACCCAAGAATTTGTTCGGCAATCTGTATGGACTAACTCCAATATAATTCTGAGAGCACCAACTAATAATGCGAGCTCTATCAAGAGAGATATCAAAGAGTTATATCTATGTTTCTCAATGTAATCAGCAAATCAAATAGATGTGAATCCGTGAGCCTGATTATTATGAGAAACAACTTAGACGGTACCAAAGACCAATGTCCAAATGTCAATCAATTTATATCCAACAACCAAAGGTCGGATGTACCAATTGATTGAACTACTCACAACCTGTGATATTTCAATTATATAAAAATATAATGCGGAAAAGAAATAACACAAACACCAGAAATTTTGTTAACGAGGAAACCACAAATGCTGAAAAACACCAAGACCTAGTCCATATTTGAACACGACGTTGTATTAAGCCGCTACAGACACTAGCCTACTACAAGTTAACTTCGGACTGGAATGTAGTTTAGCCCTAACCAAGTCTCACACCGGTTAAGGCACAGTCGTGTTACTTACGCTTATAGAACCACACCGGATTCTGCGCACTTGATTCCCTTATCTGATCTCACCCACAAGTAAGAGTTGTTACGACCCAAAGTCGAAGACATATAGACAAATATGTCTCACACAGAAAAGCCTATTCTGATAGATAAATATGTCTCCCACATAAGTACCTATGAAGTTTGTTGCGCATTATGATAAATCAACTGAAAAGGAACTAACTGATAATCCGGTCTTATATTCCCGAAGAACAACCTAGAAATATCAATCACCTCACAATAACTTAACTATATGGTAGTAGAAGAATTTATTATGGAATCACAAATAATGAGACGAAGAGCTTTGTATCTTACTTATCAGAGATAAATCTCAAGCAAATCTTAGAGAAGATAGTATTTAATACGATAGAACAAGTAAGATCAAAATACGCAACTACAAAGAAAATAGTTGGATCTGGATTTAAAATTCCGATGAAGTCTTCTAGTCGTTAACCTATAATGGTTTTAGAAAACCTAGGTTAAAGGATAATCGACTCTAGTTGCAACTAGTATCACACAAAAGTGTGTGGATTAGGTTTTCCAGCTGTTAGAGTTCTCCCTTATATAGTCTTTCAAATCAGGGCTTGCTTACAATCAAAGCTAGGGTTAGCTTAGTAACAAAGCAATTGATATTCACCGTTAGATGAAAACCTTATTTAAGATTCAAGCTAAGTTTTCTTAAAACCAAAGCAATATTTCTCCACCATTAGATGGTCTTATCTTGTTACACACAAATGAAATATACCTTCATTTGGATATGGGTAACCATAACTAAACGTGTATATTGAGTTATGTCAACAATAGTTAACCGAAGTTATCCATATGAACACTTTTTCTTAGTCGTATTCATCTAACACTTCTAGATCAAATATGATGATCAATCAAACATGAAGGATAATCAATTGAATCTAATTGTGTTCTCATAGAGTTTTTCAATTGTTGATCATTGAATATAAATGTATATGAACCAATTGAAACTAAATCGGTTTGATTCATAACCGTACAAAGTACTTATATAAGAATCAAATCATGAACATTTTAGCCATGGTTTGCAAAGATTTCATTCCTTAATTTATAAATGTATTTGTTCATGAGTATGATAATCATACTTAACCGATTTTAGAACTTTATTTTCAAACGGGTACGCAAACTATATCATATGAACTTTGATCTTGTCCAGCTGTTTGCAAACGGGTACGTAAACAGCCATCCCGGACCTAACTCAGGTAGAACCGTTCGCATACTTGTAAGCAAACAAGGTTCCCGGACTTCTCAGTTAAAACCATTCGCATACTGGTATACAAACAAGGTTTCCAGGCCTGAATTATACCAAAACAGTTTTGTTAGAGCATTGCTCGGTCGAACTCGGATGCGTTGCTATCTCAAGCATGTTTGTCAATGTTAGTGATCAAAACTATAAGTCTTGATTTCTAGTCTATTATTAGATAAGTCTTGGACTAGGATAGAAAGTGTAGTTGAGCTCATGACTCCATGACGATCATCATACAAAGACGAAGAACTACTCAAGGAACTGGTGGAACTTCATCGACTAAAAGGTATGTGGAGACTTGAACTTATCTATCACTCAAAAGTCTATCTACTCTATCTCCTATCTTGAGACAAAGTCATTTTGCTATATAGACTATGATTATACACATTTGCTATTTCGAGCCGAGTTTATCTCGCTTATCTATTTCTCGAAATATGTGTTGGTAAGCTTTAAGCTTTGGCCAAGTTCATCTTTACTAGTGATGAAAGTCATGTTATGTTTCAATCACTTGAAAATGGCTTTGTGAAAAATGGTTTGTGAATAACAACTATATAACGTCCTCTAAGAATGTTTCAATTATTGAAATGAGAGTTTAGATTATATAACCATGGAAGGATATAAACATTGTGTGGTAACACATATGTGTGTAAGTCCTTATTCCTTGAACCAAAGTATGCGTACTTTGTTGATCAGAAAACCATAACCAAGTCTGCATCTTGAAATTCTCGATCCGAGAAATTCTGCTGGAGTTTGTGAACTGAAAACAAACTTATTCCGGGTACCAAGTCCGCGTACTTAAGTTGGTTATTTTCTAAAAACGATTATTCGTGAACTTAAACTTATATAAACTAAGGAATGAAAGTTTGCAAACCGTGGCTATTAAGTTCATAAATCGATTCGAGTGAATCAAATCGTTTTTGTTTCAATTGTGTCTATTACAAAGATATAAGCAATTGAACAACTCTCTAACTAGTTCATTTGAGTCATTTGAACTAGTTATGGTAAAGAAGAATATGGTTGATATGAAAGTGCTCATATGGCTAACCATTTGGTTAACTATTGTTGAACCAACTAAATGTACATGTTTGGGTACGGTTACACAAACCTAAAAACGTGCATTTCATTTGTGTGTAACAAGCTATGTTTCGATCTAACGGTTGAAAGATATTAGCTTGAATCTAATCAGGTTTTCATCTAACAGTGAATATTGAATGCTTTGTTACTAAGCTAACATTGATTGCAAACCTTACGATTTGAAAGACTATATAAGGAGAACTCTAGCAACCGGGAAACCTAATCCCCACACCTCTTGTATGATACTAGTTGTATAATCTAGAGTCTATTCTCCTTTAACCTTAGGTTTATACTTGAGACCCCGTAGGTTAACGACTTCAAGACTTCATTGGGATTGTGAAGCTTGAGCACCGATACTACTTTCTTGTAGTTGTGTGATCTGATCTTGATGTTTCTATCGTACTAAGTACAATCTAAAGATTGGCTTGAGATTGATATCTCCGATAGGCAAGATATAAAAGTAATCACAAACATCTCCGTCTCATCGTTTGTGATTCCGCAATATCTTCTTCCGCTAGTCGATTAAGATTATTGTGAGGTGATTCATAATACTAGGTTGTTCTTCGGGAATATAAGTTCAAGGTTATCAATTGGTTCTTGTTCACCTTAATTTATCAAAAGACGGAACAAAACTCGTAGGTATTTCCGTGGGAGACAAATTTATCTATTACCGTAGACTTTTCTGTGTGATACATATTTGTTTATTAAAGTCTTCGACTTTGGGTCGTAGCAACTCTTAGTTGTGGGTGAGATCAGCTAAGGGAATCAAGTGTGTAGTATCCTACCGGGATCGAGATGTAGGGAGTGCAAGTTTGTACCTTGGATCAGTGTGAGATTGAGTGGGGTTCAACTACAGTCCAGACCGAAGTTAGTTTGTAGTAGGCTAGTGTCTGTAGCGGCATAATATAATGTGTGTTTAATTTGGACTAGGTCCCGAGGCTTTTATGCATTTGCGGTTTCCACGTTAACAAAACTTCTGGTGTCTGTGTTATTTCTATTACGCATTATATTTTGTTATATAATTGAAATATCACTGGTTGTGCGTTTGAATCAATCAATTGGGAAATCCAACCTTTGGTTTTTGATTGAAATTGATTGATCCTTGAACATTGATCTTTGGTACCATTCAAGTGATTTCTCTTGTATTCAATTATACTCGCACATTTCTATTTGCTTGAGTAAGTATTGAATCGAGAAAGAGACATAAAACTCTTTGATATACTTTTATTAAGATTGAGTCTAACTGTTTAGTTGATTCTCTTAAAAGTATATTGGAGTTAGTCCATCTGATTGCTAATCGAAATATTGGGTGTGGTTGTTGTACCCACGCTTTTCGAGGTTTATTTAGAGATATATTAGGAATTGAACTCCATGAGAATCAAGTCTTGTATCTTGAGGATCAGAAAACCTTGTGATTGTATAAATATCTTGAATATTAATTGAAACCTAAAGACTGGTTTGAGAACTTGACAATATCCTCTTTTTAATGGAAAGTTATATAAAGTGATTCTAAACAATCAAGAATATATGTAAAGACATTATAATCGATTTTTTAAAATTTCAACTTTTTTGAAAAATTCAAGACGCTGATGGGATGTGATATTGACTTACGATTTAGCTTCAGAACTCAGATCTTCTTCTCACCACCATAGATGATACCAACACAGACACGACCTTTTAACAAAAGCTTGAAGACATACACAACAAACGCAATAATCATAATAGATATATAGGCAAACACCATTAGAGACAAGGCAAGTTGAAAACACATATTTACCTCGTTTTAAAAAAGAGATACTATCACTTTTTCATTTTAGCCAAAAAATAGGCCAAATTGAAAAGTGATAGCATCTCTTTTTTAAAAACGAGGGAGTATTAGAGAAAAGAAAAGTTAGTTACACATCAAAAAATTTAAGATAACTTATGATTTGAAAATAAAATAGTTTGAAAGATGAGGAAATAACAAAAAGCTCACTTTAAGACCTAAGTATAGTGAAAAATAATGCGGATGAAAAAACAAGATGAAAAGATGGAAAATTAAAGAAAAGATGGATAAATACTGCACTGAGTTAACTCAATATATTCGCCCGATTCATACATGTTCAAGAGAACTTTGGAATGAAGTCGAGAAAAAAGTAATTCATATCGAATGATGCTGTAGGATCATAATATCGCAACGTACAAGGCTCGCGGGATTAATGAGCAGCGTCGCGCCGAAGTCGCGAGGGCTAAAATAGCGTGCAATGAACAACGGCAGGCAAAACATAAAGAAGAGCGTGAGACACAGCGAGGTTAAAAAGTGTCGCGAGAGCGAATGTTCGTGCATCTGCGACACTTCGGCGGGACATTCCCGAAAATAAAGGGTAAGCTTATTTGTCATCCACTATGTATTACCCTGTAAAGAGGCTAGATGAGTGCAGCAAGGGGGAGATCTTTTGGAATTGTGGAGCAAGTCATTAGGAGAGAGAAAGTTTAAGAGTGTTTTAACTTCAAGTGTATTCTATCTTTACGTATAAACACTTCATGAATTCAATCAATAAATATTCTTGATCTTACATCTTTCAAAGGATTAATTAGGCAAAATCGAGTAAGGGGGTGTAGTGTGGGAAATCTGCTCTACATATACGCTAGAAAGCAGGGTATGCGAGATTAGCGTAGAAATTGGAAGGAATTTGGATTAACGGAGAAAAGATTTGGAAGATCCTCAAAGAATTCATTGAAAAGAAAAATGGCTAGAAGAAGAAATGTACAAGGGCAACCAACGATTATAAGGAGAAGTGGGAGACTTCTTTGGAGAAAGGAGGAATGAAAGCAGGAGAATCGTCAAAGGATGAATATGAGAAAGCGATGGAGAAGATCAAAACCAATTACCGTCTCCCGGTAACAAGCGCGTTTGTGGATTATGATAGAGTAAGTGTACATACTGAATCTGATTCAGAAGAGAGAAAGAGGAGCGGCAGCTGGTGAACAATGGACAAGGAGAGCAAGGAATGAATGGAGAAAACGAAGAAATCATGAGCATTAGAAAGATTGAGACAAACAATACGAAGAGAGGCAGTTAGAGGCGGAAGAACGAGCAAGCTTGACAAACGAGAATCATGAATTGAGGATGGAAAATATGAGGTTGCAAAATAGGAGATCTAGAAGTAGCGTGAGATCAAGTTCTAGATCGAATAGGGAAGAAAGAAGGAGAGTTTTACCAACAGAAAGTACCGAGGAAGAAACACAAAATCCAGTATAGAGCATGGCGAGAAGAGGAAATAGAGATCGTTATATTCTCAACTGAAAATCTTCAAAATGAGCGGAATAGGGAAAATCAAGGGAACATGCAACTCCGAGAACCGAATGCCCAGTTCTTGAAGGGAGAATAATCTTGCAGGAGAGAAGAATTGAGAAGAAACCGAAATCGAGGATGACATTGGGAGACACTACATTGGGCAAAGCGCGGCTGGCCAGCTGAAAGAGAAAGGATAAGAGCGAAATGGAGAATCAAGAGATGGAAGAAGCAATCCGTCGAACAACCATGACAACCGCGAAAGAAGAAGGGAACAAAATTGTACCCAATAGAAATATTAATGAAGAATATGAGAGGGTGCAGATGAGGCGAGACGGCCAAAGAGGAGAGAACAGCCGTACAATGGCGTGCGGAGTGACGAAAAAGCGAAGAAGAGCGTCGCGGAAGAAAGAAGAGGGAGAAAATAACGACAGGAAAGGTCAAGATAGCACGAGCGAAGAAGGAGAGAAGCGAGCTAAAAAGACCGGTAGAATCAAGTTACGAGGCAAATGAACAAATCTTAAAAATGGTGAAATGAGGATTCGAACAATAGAGGAAGGAAGGAAACAATTGAAATGAAGCCATCGCGAAGTGCCGAAGAATCCCTTCACGCTAGAAGTACGGATGGGAGGGAATACCTCCTAAATGCAATCTACTGCATTAACCAATATCTTTGATGGAGACAACTTTGTGCGATACAACATATCAAGGCTTATACTGAGATGTATGTTGCAGTGGGAGAATCATGATGCCATACTATTACAAGTATTTCATCAAGCCCTGGTGGAGAAGCACTAAAATGGTTTGAGGGTCTACCAAGGAACACAATCACGTCATTCAATCATTTGCCACAGAAGCCACATTCTGGGAGCATACATAAGTAACAACTCTTCACGACCGGGTATTGAAGATGTATTCGGGTTGAAACAAAGGGTTGGCGAGAGCTTAAAGCGATTGACAATAAGATGGAGAACCATGTGTAGCGAAATGGCGGGGCGAGGGTTGAGAAAGATATCTCATCCTCTCATTTGTGAATGCTCTCTTCGCGACTAACTTGTTATACATTCAAATTTTAGAGTCAAAAATACAATCACGATGGCGTAACCCGAGAATTAGGAAGAATACATCGCCTTAGAAGAAAGACGAATGAAATGAATTCTTATCCTGCCGCGAACACAAACTTCGAATCTGCTTAGAGGCATGACTTGTTACCTCGGTTCATCAATACGGTGGCGAGCACTTCGCAAGGACTAGCAAGCGAGGAAGGGCGATGAGGACGACGGAAGATAGTAGCCATGGAAGCCATGACCGAGGGAGTTTGAACAAGAAAGGAACTACTATAACCGTAATGTAATAATAGATTCAAAGGCTAGATCATGTGCAAGAAAACTTACGGTGGACAAAGGCAATATAACCATGGAGGGCGAAAGCCCTTGAGAATGAAGTATAGGGAACCAATCAAGATGCCTCATTTGAATGCTAGAGTGGAAAAGATCGGGAGGCTATACTTGTGATGGAAGATGTACCGGACCTTGGAGGCTGGGGATGGAAACCACCGAGCGGCAGAAGTCATGAGTTTTGTTCTTACCATCGCTCCCCATGGACATCAAACAAACGACCATATAAACGTAAAGAGAATCATTCTCGGGATGATTGATCAAGGAAGCTGAATCACTTCTAAAGGGAGAAGAAAAAGGCCGAACATTACCGCATTTAAATGCAGAGCGATTGTCGGTGAAAGGAAAGAAACATTTGCTTGATAGAGTTGAACAAAAGCTAAAAATTTGAATTGCAACTCTATCGTCCACTCTTATCCACATGATCGGATTTTCATGACAATGCTCGGTAGAGTCTTGCGAGATGCTAATGATAAAGAAATAATGAGTCAGCGCGAAGCACGCAGATTAGAAAAGTGGGGTACCAAGACTATTTCTTTCTGCCAGATGTAAAGTGCCAAAAGGAAGAGAAACACATGATGGCCGTTGGTTGTGAAACTAGAGATTAACCGAAACCGGTTGATGGAAGATGATGAGGCGTAAGCTTCTTTGGGCGATCAACCAATTTTGTCGACAGGAAGTTCGGTGAATATTCTCTTCTACCATACTTACAAGACGATGGGAGGAAAAGATGAGGATTTGATCCCCCTCTACATACAAGATATATGGCTTTAATGGCAACGTGCAAACAAACCAAAGGAGGAGGTTCACATGAGAATACTCTACAAGGATTATCAATCGATATCTTATTCTTATTGGTTACGCGGGAATCTCCATATAATGCGCCATTGAAGGCCATGGC
The DNA here is from genome assembly GCA_023531295.1 of Papaver armeniacum. Taxonomy (NCBI): domain Eukaryota; kingdom Viridiplantae; phylum Streptophyta; class Magnoliopsida; order Ranunculales; family Papaveraceae; genus Papaver; species Papaver armeniacum. The sequence continues at coordinate 24,331 of JAJJWW010016232.1, forward strand.
TTCATGAAATCTTGAGTCAGCGTCAACATATCATCAATGTATAAAATTCCCGCATCCAAAATGGAATTGGTATTATACGGGGAGATTGGGAAGAGTCAAAAGCAATGTCGTGGGAGTCGATGTAGAAAGTCAAGAAAAAATGCCAAAAGAAAGGGTTGGAAGCAACATGTGAGAGATGAGCAGAGAAAAGGAAAAAAGCCAGTGGTAGATGTTATAGAAGTAAGGACGAACATACCTCGCGAAGGTGAATGCCTAGAAACAGTAGAATGTTATGACAATAAAGGAGCGAAGGATATGAGGAACAAAAAAGGTATAGAAGTGAATAATCAACAAAAACGGGGAGAAAAAGTAGCAATTGAAGTAATGATAAAGTAGAATCCATGGACAAGAGTATAGGAATTCGTTAAGAAAGAAAATGAAAATACGAAATTGTGCTAATACCCGCAAACAAGTATCGACAAATAATGAAACATGAATGATTGAATGATTTAACAAATATGAATGAGTAAAAGAATGGGACGAACCTTTATGGCGTACACCCTAGTTCATGAATAACATTTCGTAAGAAAAGAAATGTAAGACCTAAAGTCGTCATATAAAGGGGTATCTCTCGACATGGCTCGGGAAGGGTACACCGCTCTGAAGCCCTGAGTCATGGTGGGAGCCCACAAAGCCTATCCGGAAAAGGGGAGTACCTTGGATTCCCAACTATATGAGGTTTCTACCTGGATTGGGCGGCCAGGAGTCTTCTTAGAAAGTCGATGTATGCCGAGGCAGGAGGTACAGTTGAGCGAGTGCCGGGATGGATGAACCTACCCTGGCCATTTCTTGGCAAGTCTTGGCATATGTTATAAGCTGAAGAAAACTCCACTTAGGGTGCGTCTCGTAACCATAAACCATAGGTATAAGGGATAAGAGGCTGCGAAAACAGTAGTTGTTGTTAAATAGGATGGGAGAGCTAGTCTTGTATGGCCGATGTTTCGCCTCCTTGAAGGAAGCCCAGGGAGACAAAGCGCTCTCCATTAGAGAGTGTCAAAGCAGAGAGGCAAATGTCATGAGGCTATGTTCGCAAGAGAATTTAGGCTCGTCATATTTTGTGCAATGATCCGCAGAGGCTTGATAATACTACTTAGCGAGGGTAAGACGAGATCAATGGGTCTTTACATGAAAGTGTCACCCCGGACGTCTGCGATTTCAATGCACGGCCACTGTAATGTCATGGGGGTATTGTGTTGCAAAAGGATATATGAGCTGTCATATTGTCGCAACTAAAATATCTGCGAGAGGCAAAATACTTGGAAAATGATAAGGCAAGATCAATGGGTCTTTACATGCAAGAGGCGTCCTGCGATTTTGGTCGCAATGAAAAGGTGGCAGGAAGACCTCTAATTAGGAGGTGACTTGGAAGACCACACAAAAATGATAAGGCAAGGTCAATGGGCCATTGCATGAAAGTATAAAGGCGGCTTCGACCTTGTCGCAACGTGCTATTTCAATAACAATAAAATAATTATCAACAACATACATGATGACAACTAAAATCTTCCATCGAAGATAAATAACGAGAAGGCAAGTATGGAATGGAAAAGATGAAATATTGTTATTCATCTACGATGAAAGAGTTATACATCAATAATGTATGGCCAATTATATTACAAGGAAGAACTACCCCGAAAAGGGGAGTGAAGATTGAATTCGGAGGAAAAATCCAGAAATACAATTATAATAAGGATCACGAATGTACGAATGTACAAAGAGAAAGAAAACAAAAAGAGTTATCTCTTTGCATGATTTCTTCTTCTTCATCGATTCTTGATCTGATTATTCTCATCGCTTGAAATTTCTTCGCCATGACCCCTACATTCTCAGCTTGTCTGAGAGCAAAAGGCTGATTCTCGAGGAACCTTTTCAAGGAGACGGGGATATGAATGCGGAGAGGGATATTGTGGTCCTTACAAACATACTCCATACCTCCGTAAGTAAAAGCAACAAACATCATTGTTAAAGTTCTCACATGCCGTTAGAAATTGTTTCTTCAACTTGGAATATCTATTCTCGCGAAGGGAGAGATTCTTTCGAGTTGTTCTTTTTCGGTTTCGAGTTCTTCAATTCTGTTGAAAAAATTCAGTGCGAGTTGTTCTTTTCCAGATTCAAGCTCTCTAATTTTAACACAGACCTCTTACCAGTTACGCAAAATAAGAAACAACAAGTTAACAATTTACAAGCAATACTACGAAATAGAAGCGATAAGGTATAATAAACAACCTTCTCATCGGATATCATATCTTTAACCAAGAAGTATGCTCAAAGGCGTAGAATTAACATCAACACCTAGGTTATTTACGGCATTATCTAAAATTTTAGCGACCCACGGCCGAATTAAGTAAATCCTTGTTTATAATAAGAGAGAAACGAATTTGATCTTCTCGCTCACTAAGCGAAGAGGTGCGAAGCAATTCATCTCGCTCAATTTGTAATTCAGGAATTTTTGAAATATTTGCTAATACCTGTGCACCATTATTAGCAATGCGATCTTTATCATCTATATGGTCACTAATTTTCTTCCTCAAAATTTTGGTTTCTTTATGGGACTCGAAAACATTCGTTTAAATTGGTTGGCAAAGCACTTAAACCAGATCTATGCTCAATTTCTAAAGACGATATTTGGTCTGAAGTTCATTTAATGAAGAGAGTTAATTTTGTTCGATGAACTACTTAAAGAGTTGTTGAGGTGAGCGAGAAGAAGATTATTATCCATAGGATCAGAAATGTATGGAGAAGAATAGCCTCATCGGAGAGATTATATACATCTCGAAAGTAATAAGTTAGGTAGCAATATGCGACCGATAAAATAAAAAATAGTAAAAGGAGATAAAATTTTATACCATAAAGTTGCTGATTGTTTTGAAGAGTGGACACCTTATCCTTTTGGGAGTCAAGTTCGGATTTAACTTTTGAATTCTCTCGTCTTTATCGCGAGATGACGCAGCCTTCAATCTAACTCTCGAATCCTCTTGTTCAATTGGGGAATTCTTCTTTTCAAGGCTGTTGCGTCTTCTCTCAAGGTCTGAGGCAACAGCCGACCACAAAGGAGAAGTTCGTCATGGCCTATAAAAGGAGATAGCTTGAAAAAATCTTGTTCAAACATAGTATACTTAAACAATACAAAGGAAGTTCTTACCTATAAAAGGAGGAAAAATGGGTGAAACATATATATGCACAATTTAAACATACCGAAGACAAGATGCATTCAAAGGTCGGAGACACAACTCTAGAACCCCATTGAATGGTGTACCTTCCGATACATGCGGCCCACACGTTCGCGAGCTCCCACAAGGATGCTAGGAGCATCTCCCACGTTCCCTGGAAAAGAATCGAAGATGCTAGATAGTTGGTCCATAACAGGAGGGTGGTTGGGCCTTATTTCGAAAAGATGGGTTTGTATTATCATCATTATCATCGGAGAAGAATGAATTTGAGTTAAGGCGAAGGAAGGCCCGAGCCTTTCGTTTCTTAGATAATGGAGCGGAAGATTTATCTTTACGGCGGCTTGTTTTCCCTTACTTTTAATCTTGAGCAATAGTTTCTTCAACTCCAACCTTGGCATCAACGTAAAGATAAGAAAGAGGCAACAATATTGTTTTAAATAGAAGAAAGTGTTTCTTACTTCTAAATGCTTGATCGAAGCAATGTCGGAGTATCTCCAGACGGATCCTTTTTGTAGCTTCTTCTCCTTTGGTTATCGAAAGATTTCACAAACTCTGACAATTATAGAAGAAAGTTGCGAAAGCAAAAATTTGAAGTCGGAAACATACTTCTTTCTTCTTCTCTCAAGCCATTTGGAATTCCCAAGGATGATATCTGCGAGATTGTGAGGAAGAATATGTAAGCCAGCGATGTAAGGGCGTTTAAGATCAGGGTACGACCCACCATTTCTCTATCTTTGGAATGACGAAAGTATTGTGCACAGGTGCGATCAATGTCTTGCATGGAGTAATTTATCTTGAGGACATTATCCTTTTTCTTATGAGCATGGCCAATTCCCATTCTGCCATAGTTATCTTGCGTAATTTTCAAAAAAGTTTTCCACAGTGTATTTCTCAACATTTATTTCAGTACTGCGATTTGGGATTTTGAAGATTAGGGTATAAAGATCCTTTGCACCGCACCGCGATCGCGAACTCAAGCATCAATGAATACAATCACCACTTAATTGATAAACGAGCCGAGAGAATTTTCATGGGCCAAAGAATTTCATAAAATAAAGGCAACTTCGAGATTGTACAAGGGAATGGGAAGTCAGAAGTGACCTAGCGAGGCTATAATCTTTTTGATCATCACATTGATGATCGGAAAACAGCTTTGCGAAAGAATAGATGAAGGTTCTTGATCGGGAATGGTTGATAGAGTAAAACCCTTCTCAAGCAACTTTTGTTGAACTTCTTCAAAAGAAGCTTTTATGGCACGGATAAAGCCATTTATCGGTATGGGAATGGATGGGAGATTGGAGATTAAGATCGGCGCTAGAAGGATGAAGAAAAAGATTTGCAGTAAAGGGTGGAGCGCAAAATTGCGGAAGGAGAGAAGTCAAAGAAAGGTTGCAAGAGAGAAACTAAAGAATGAAAAGGAGTGGGGAAAAAAACTATATATAGGGAAAAGATCCTCGAAACGGGTCATTTAATGCGAAAAGAGACATGAATGGTCAAGAATAAACGGTTGAAAGAAACGTGTCAAGAAAAGACATTAATAATCAAAACCCGTGTAAAAGTACAAAATCAAAGGATAAAGATAAGCGATCGCGGAAACAATATTGTAAAATCTCTTGATACTCTTCCCTCGCGGGAAATATGAGGAGAGATAGGAGACGATACTTCGCATATATCTCAAAGAAGAAACTTGAACTTTGCAAAAGAATGAGGCAAGTACGTACTTTTGAGGAAAAGTATTCTTTGCTCGTTCCTTCACCAATTGAAACCAAGGAATATGACAACAATGAATTTTTCCTTCAAATCGCTCTTCAAGCAATATTCAAGGAAAAAGAGGCAAGATGTAGGATCATAACACGCAACGCGTACAAGGCTCGCATGGATTAATGAAGCGGCGTCGCGCGAGGGAGTCGCGAGCTAAAATAAACGACGCAATGAACAACGATGGCAAAACATAAAAGAAGACGTGAGACTGGCGAGGTTAAAGAAGTGTCGCGAGCGAATGTTCGTGCATCTGCGGCCTAATGGGAGGACATTCCAGAAAATAAAGGGTAGCTTAATTTGTCATCCACTATGTATTACCACTATAAAAGGGCTAGATGAGTGTAGGGGGAGATCTTTTTGGAATGTGGAGCAAAGTCATTAGGAGAGAGAAAGTTTAAAGTGTTTTAACTTCCAAGTGTAATTCTATCTTTCGTGTAAACACTTCATGAATTCAATCAATAAATATTCTTGATCTTACATCTTCAAAGGATTAATTGAGCAAAATCAGCAGTAAGGGGTGTAGTGTGGGAAATCCTGCTACTACGGATGCTATATTGATGGCAGAAAATTTGGGGCAAAATCCAGGAAAAGAGAACGGGGGGCCCACCGATTTTTGGGGGGGGGGGCTACTCACGAGAAACCTCGAGAACCGTGGCCCTTCTTGGCTAGCTTTCCAAAATCATGAATGCCATGGGATGATGGCCACTTTACATGTTTTTCAGATTTATATTTGTTGCGCGATATTCTTTGGTGGTTTCACTCGATCAACATAACATTTCCGTTTTAGGTTCAAAAAGAAAAACATTTGTTGATTTTTTTTATAGAAAAAGAGAAGCGAAGCTCAATTGAGCTACCAGCTCATTGGTACATCAAAGGTGGTCATGTCAGCTGATGTGACTAGCACAAGATGAACCCTCAAAGTAAGATGAGAGTTATTACATTTATCTTAATAACATGGTTTGGAATAGGCGTAAGGCTGTCCAAAGTAAATGAAGATTTGGACCTTTTCCAGTTAAAGTTTTGAAGTAAAGTAGAATGACTGAGATAGCCGATCAATAGCTTCAAAATTCCTATCATAACTTTGAGTAGGGGCCTCCTTGAAATCTTTTCCGAACTTCTAGTTGGTATCCTATTCGAATGGCTTGTAATATTTTTCTTCTTCTCTTCGCAAAATCAATGTTGGTCTTTTGCATTTCCTTGCCCCAAGTCGGTGCTAGTTGAGCTCTCTGCTTGCTCGCCTACTCACGAGTCCAGTTGTAGGGTCTTTGATGTTCCTTGCTCCCACACATTGACCTAAGAAAGAAAGTGCCACAAAATCAAAGTTAGTATATGATGGTAAATCACTATTAGCCATGTTATTGTTCACTTCCAAGATGTGCATGCTAATAGTGATTCCAAATTTTTCTTTATTATTTATGACCAGACTACTAAGTCTTAGGTTCTGATCATTAGCATTTTCCTGGCAGTAGAGATTATTTAGAATATTCACTGTGTTATTATTCACTCTACTAAAGGTGCATAGATGTTTAGTGATTTTCAGAGAAGTAGTATTAGCAGTAGGGCAAATATTCTTGAAGATCAAATCATATCTAGCTTTCCAGATGAACCAACAAATAATAGCAAAAGTATCATTCCATCTAGCAATAGGATTGTTAGTGTGGAACCAACTGTTGAACCAAGCATGAAAGGATCCATAAAGCGGTGAAAAGTTGATGATTTTCCCAAATAGTTTTGCCCAAACATCAGAGGAAGCTGGGCAGGCCAAGAGAACATGGGTGATGTCTTCAGGAGCATTCTTGCAGAAAGTGCATATGGGATCAATGTAATTCAAAATGCTAGCAGACTTGGCATTGGTTGGGAGAATGCCATGATCACACTTCCATGTGAAGAGTTGAATAGGTGGGGTAGTGTCAAGCTTCCGATTTCCTTCCAAGGAGCTTTGAGAGTATCATTAGTATATTTATCATTAATTTGCTTATCATATAGGGATTTTACGGTGAATTTTCTTGTATGAGTTAAGCTCCACCTTATAGTGTCTTCGAGTTAGGATTATGGTGTGTCCGGATAATGAGGTATTGAACATCCTGACTAAACCAGAGAGCTAAGAGATTTGTGTCCCACTCTCCATAGGTATTGAAAAGTTGATTGATTTGTTTTGAGACTTGAAGGGCATTGAGGGGGTTTTGGATTATGTCGGTAGGTTATCAATCCATCTATCCTCCCAAATGTGAATATTAATGCCATTCCTATCTTCCGGATGTAGTATTTTTGAATGCAAGAGATGCCTTCGGAATTCCTTTCCATATCCAAGAATCGGTGTTCTTTTGGCCTGGTATCCATTCGATAACTTTTTGGTTTGGGAAATGAGAGGCCTTCATGGTGCTGCTCGAGAGAGAGTTGGGTTCTTCAATTAGTCTCTAGGCAATTTTGAAATCATAGCTAAATTGAAATACTCCATATTCTTGAATCCCAAACCCCTAGATCCTTTGGTTTATTGACAGCATCCCATGCAATGTAGAATAAGCCTTTAGATTTATCTTGTTCTTTGTTCCAGAAGAAATCCCTTGGTATATCATTTATCTCTTTATAGATGCCCTTTGGAATCTTAAAGCAGTTCATTTGATAAATCTTTGGAGGTTGAGGTGAGTTTGGATCATAGTGACTTTTCCAGCTGTAGATAAAGTGGTTTTCCAACCAGCAAGTCTGTGTTTTAATTTATCAACACAAGGCTTGAAGGCTTGTATTTTGCTTCTATTGGTGAAGAGAGGGGAGCCCAAGTATCTATCTTTAATGTTGATCCTTTGCACATGCATGGAATTACCGATGTTGTCTACAATGTCGGTAAATGTGTTCTTCTTTGAAGAAGATACGATTTAGCAAAGTTGATCAACCTGGGTCCGAGAGGATTGACCAAAATCTTGGAAAATCTTGATTAGATTGTTACATTCTTCCTTATTAGCTTTGCAAAAGATCATGCGACCATCAACAAATAGAAGGTGACTAATGGAAGGAGCTTCATTGCAATTTTTTTGTACCATGTATAAGATCTTGTGATTCCGCAAAGACCCGGATATCTAGAGAGGGACTCCATGCGAGAATAAAAATAAGTAAGGTGAAAGGGGATCTCCTTATCTCGAGTCCTCTAGTTGGTTTGAAGAAATTTCTGGAGAACCATTAACCGAGACAACAAGGTTGGTGGTGGAGATGCATTGATGAATTAGGTTGCACCACTTTGAGTCTTCGAATCCCATTTGAGTCATAACCTTCATAAGAAATTCCCGATTGACCCTATCAAAATCTTTTGCCATGTCAATCTTGATGCCCATAGTTCCATTAGCTCTTTTTTTCCCTTTTCTGGTGTTCATATGATGGATAAGTTCATGGGCTATGGCTATGTTGTCATAGATTTGTCTGCCATGAACAAAGGCAGATTGAAAGGGGGATATAAGTTTGGGGAGAAGAGGTTTGAGTCTTTGAGCAAGAAGTTTGGATATGATTTTGTAAGTGATATTGCATATAGAGCACTTGGTCGACGCAGTGCGGATAGAGAGCACTTGGTCGACGTCGAAGCCGAATCAAGTCTTGTTTGGTCATACTGCATTTCTTTTTGCAAAAACTCTCAATAGACCGAGCAAAAAACAACAAAAAAAAATCCTCCACACATTATGCATGGGATCCCTGCTAAACTCCGAGGGATGGGGCCCAATTAAGCCCACAAATTCTGAAATCCATGAGAGGAGGTTTTCTCTTTTTTTTTTTTTAAGGTGTATAAAATTGCTGTTCTTTTTGGAGATGCAAGTCAAAGTAGGACATTTACTTTTTTGGAAACTGAAATTTCATTTACTTACTTAAAAGTAGCTGCAGGACATGTCCCATGCATGGAGTACCAAAAATTTTAATTTTGTCGTAAATAGACATTTTTAAAGTCGGAAAAGATAAAATTGCCGAAATCGTAACTATATTTTTTTAGACCGAGGTTCTAGTTTCTTCAAGAAAACAGGAAAACCGTTCTTAAAACATCTAAATAGTGATTCGCGCTCTTCTCTGCCGGTCATCCTAAATCAGTTGGGAGGACTGTAAAATATTCCATAACAGTCGTACTCTTGCGATCTCTCACTAAATATGATAGAAGTTTGAGTAATATTGCCAGGCTTGATTGGGGTATACTCAAACTAATTGGGGTATACCCAATTTTAAAGGGACTCTTTTTTAAGAGCAAAGGGGGAGGTCAATGGGTAAAGTTACAAAATTACTCTTTCCCATTATAACTCTAATTACTACCTAAATCGAGTTTTCATTCTCTTCATTTCATCTTCTTCTCTTCTTCTTCTCCTCCACCTCTACCTTCCGGCTCCATCACCCCCACCACCACCAAAACTCGTCGATCAATTCGTTAAAATCGTCGATTCGAAAACTCCGATTAGTCTTCATCAATGGATCCACCACGGAAGAAGGCAACTCATATGAAAGAAACTAATCGAAAACCCAATGAATATAACCACTCGGAATTGCAAGTTTGGTTGCTAAGAAAGTGAAGAAAAAAACGGTTGAAGAAGAAGTAATTGAACCCATTGAAACACGTGAAATGGTGCGCTTAAGAAAGTAAGGGCTTGTTTAAACTCACTCTAGTACTTCGATTTCATGTTTGCATGTCAAATTAGGTCGAGAAAATTCGAATTTGTGAATTGGCGATTCTGACGCCGGCAAGGTTTTTTGTTATCGACCTTTCCGGATTTCATAGTTAGGGTTTGGTAGGGAGGGTATAAGGTTGACGAACTTGCATTTGTAAGTTTCATGAATCGCTACTAGGAGGCAGCGGAGTTATTCATCCGTATACCATTCCGTTTTTTTTTTTAATGAAGTGGCATCTTATTATTGTTTACCCTTAGGCTACTTGTTTAGAATGTTTCTGATGCCTAGAATTTTTGAGTCCGGAAGGGTATTTATATAAAACTATTCCTATTTTGTTTGTCGGCCGTGATGTGTGGGAAATGGACCTTTCCGACCAGTTTAGTGAAAAATCCTATATTTTTTTTGTGCGCCGGAAGGCTATTTTGATGATACACTGCCGACTTTGTCTTAGCCAGCACTCATCTTTTGGTCGACCTTTCCGTCCACTGTTCCGCCGGATATGTTGTATATGTCTAACCTGCCGGCCTATAATGTTTTTTTTCTGAATTGTACTTGTTCAGATTGCGAATGGCAAAGAAGAAAGCAGCTCTTAGTCCTCCTTCAAACCCTCCTCGTGTTGGTGATAAACTCTTGTCTTCAAAAAATCGAGGGGTATATGTTGTCAAGGAACGACAAAGGTCTTAGAACCACTATCCGAACCCAATGATTCGAGACGAGACTCAGATGAAGACCAATCAATTCCATACGGTAGAAGAGGTGATGATGATGATGTTGATGAAACCAATCCAAGGCTGGAGGAGGTAACAATGATGATGATGATGATGATGGTGGTGATCAAGACATCTTTGAGTTTGGAGGAGGTAATGATGATGATGATGATGATGGTAATGGAGATAAAGGTAAGAATATCATCGAAGATGAAATTGTTGAAGAGGAAGAGGAACAAGAAGAAGAAGAAGAAGAAGAAGAAGAAGAAGAAGAAGAAGGAGATGGAGATGGAGAAGGAGAACAAACTCTAGCTATTGTTCAAGCCACTGAAGCTTCGGCTTCAACTTCAACCGGAACAAAGAAGAGGGTGATCACTAAACCTAGCTGATTCTCACATGCCTTCCAAACACTTGATGGTTGCCTTTGAAAGAAGGTGAGCCTCCAAAAGGACCCCAGCAGATGGTGGAGATGTTCTTTTTGGATACAAACACTCATGGGCATGTACGGTCCATAATAATATCGTAAGTAATCTTAATCCGTCTTTGTTATTTATTCAAGTGTGTAACTATCTTAATTAAATTTGCATCAAGTGTTTGTATTTCTTTTCATTTTTTTTTTTTTTTGGTATTTAGGATCACAAGCATGCCATCCGTCTCATGAGGCGCCAAGCTTCATGTTGATGACGCATACTTGGAATCTTGACTTGGAATGTGAGGAGGTGAAAGTGATTGTGAGGAACTCGGGTTGTTGCCTTCGGTGGAGAGTTCGAATATTAATCATGATAAAGTTACCATCTCGCATTGCAGTGAGAGGTTTACGGAGGAGACCGATACTATGTTATTCCCATTCGGTGAGATGGCGATAACTCCCGATGATGCTCAACAAATTCTAGGCCTCGAGGTTGATGGAAGCGAGTCGAGGGATTCGATAATGCCATTTCTTTCGGGAAGATTTACGAATTGAGCAAGAAATTGTTCGGTTGGAGTCGGAGTTCGGACGGATGATGTTCTTGACAAGAAGGATGGTCGACTAACCAAGAAGTTTAATGTGAAGAAGTTGAGGGAAGGATTATGGAAGACTCGGGAAATCCTTGATAGGGAAGGAATGGTGCACCCGGTGCGAATCAATGCTACCGCGGCCGCTTATTTGCTATACACCCTGGGCAGATGTATCTTCCCAGACAGTTCCGGAAACCAAGTCGAGGCCAGTTACTTGCAACTATTGGATCCCTTACATGAGATGCGTGGGTATTCTTGGGGGTACTGCGGTGGTCGCCTTCTTGAACAATGTGTTGACAAAATCTTCTAGGGCACTCACTAAGCAAGTTAACGGAAACACATGTCTCTTCTAGGTAATTTTATTATCTAAAACATTTATATTCGCAAAATTCTCGTAAGATAAGGTTCTTACTAAACTTTTTTTTTCTTTTTGCATAGGTTTGGATATATGAACACTTCCCTTCTTTGTTCAAAGACAACTCTTACGTCAAAGTAGATAATTGAGTGTTAGGTTCATTTGCCAAGAGCGCAAAGGTACGAGTTTTAAGGGTACTCGGGATAAGGAAATGCCGCAAAATCTTATGAAACTCCGAGCCGCCATCGGCAATTTGATAACGGAAGAGGTGATATTTGATCCGTATCGAGAGGATAGAAATCAAGGTTTAATCCCAAGGAGAAATGAAGTTGTTGCATTATACTATGGACTCTTGATGACTGTGTTTGAAGGATTTTCAATGTACGATCCACATCGGGTAATGCGACAATTGGGTTACGTCCAAGAAGAACCTTATTTCGATGCGGCAAATCCGGCCTTTCTTGTGGATATGAGTGATTGCACCACGTCCCAAAAAGGTATGAACGTCTCTTACCTTCCGGCACCAACTCAAGAACATTGGGCTGTGGCGTCGCAGTCAAATTGATGTGAGTCTTTTGGACGAGGTGACCACCGGTCATGAAGCTACTGAGAAATACATGGCGTGGTACTTGGGTTGGGCTCGTCCTACTGTGATTAGTCCAATGACTACTGAAGAACTGGATCGTAAGAAGAATATCGAATCGAAAGACCCAGCAACATTGCTTAAGATATTTGTAAGTATTTTAGAGTTGCTCTTAATATTTTAAGATTGATTGCATTCTGAGAATCATTCTATTAATTGTTTGTTGTTTAATTGAATATAGAATGATCGGTTGAAGATTTTTGTGAGGGTGTTGTGTTGCACGAAAGACAGAGGAGAACTGTGCAAAGCAAGCACATTGACTATGCTTGCAATGTTGACAATGAGGATGCTTGACTATTGTTCAAGCAACTTCAGGCAAGTAAAGGCGGAAGAAAAAGCTATTAAGGATGCACAATCCAAGATAAAGGCTGATAAAAAGAGGACTCGTAGTGCTCGTGGTGGTGAAGGTAGAAGTAGTGGTCCTGGTGGTGAAGGTAGCAGCAGTGGTCGTGGTGGTGAAGGTAGTGTTCCAAAACGGGGCCGTGGTCGTCGTGGTCGTGGTCACGGCCAATGAATGCTTTCCTAGTTCATTTCTTTATGTTGTGGTGGACAAATGTTTAAGTTAATGGTGTGGACAAATGTTTTTTTACGGTTTATGGGACATGTTTCGTATTTTGGACAAAAAATGTTGGATTTCTAGTTGTTGAATGAATGGTTTGTTTAGTTATATAAAGTGTCGTATTACCTTGCCGACATGCTTTTTTAAGCTACCCTGTCGGCTGTCCCAGGGCCGGCAAGGTTGTGAAATGTCGGCTACTGGCCTGTAACAAAAAATTGTGTAGTTACCAGGGCCGGCAAGGTTGTGAAATGTCAGACTGCCGACCCTGTCAACAAAAAATTGTTTAGTTACCAGAGCCGGCAAGGTAATACGATTCCTACTAAGCCGGCGTTTTTATAGCCGGAAGGGTACGAAAATAGAGACCTGCTTAGGCCATATCTTGAAAAAAAAACCATTCTTCTGATGCCTAAAATCATGTAAGGTCGGGAGGGAAACAAAACAAGAAAATGCCGGCGGTATTTTGGCCGGCATGCTAATGAACCCATACATTTCCGGCCGTTTTACGACCCCGCCGGCGGGTTCAAAATTCAAATTTTTGCAAGTACAATTGCATTGATTCACTTGTACTTGGAAACTATAACGGCCAAATTTGGGCACCATCCTATAAATGCACTACTTATCTCCACAAAACAACACACAACTATTTGCATATACTCTCAAAGCTCTTATCATCACACACTCCATCTAACTCACCCAATAGCTCTCTACACACAAGAAATGGCTTCATTTGATTCTAATGAAGATTTGGTAATCACAAAGCTTGGTATGCGGAGGCTAGAGTTGAAGGCGAGTCCTCCGTAAGGGTGGATTCCACAACCTTTTGGGCTAGGGTTCACAACACTTTTAGCCAAGAGTGTGGGAATCCTAACTCAAGAAGTGTTCAACAAGTGCACGATAGGCACATAGTCATTGAAAATGCGATACTTGCTTATTTAGCTATCCAAAACCAATTTTCAACGCTCCCCACTTTAACTTGTCCATTGAACAATTTGTAAATATTTTTGTGGTTTATTTTACGTGATCCATGTTGTTTGATCTTCCAACTTAAACCGCACTAACAAAGTAAGTTTGTGTTTTGTTTTTGTAGCATGAAGTCTCCAAAGCGCTACTTGGAGGAAAAGGAGGAAGCATTCGCATTCGATGCAAGCTATCAATTCATGGAATCAAAATCCCGGAGTATGCTCGGAGATGATGGAGGGTGTATCGTCCTCGGACGAAGATTGATGGCTTTAGAAGTTTTTGTATAGGTTTTGTGGGTAGACCTCTATGTAAACCCTCACGAGACTATAACTCGTCCACTAGGGTCGCCTAGGGGTTCAAAGGCTTGATGCACATGCTAAGTGCATTCGTTTTTCGTCGACAAGGATTAGGTTTTATGTTTCAATCAATGTAGTAACCAAAATTGAATGAATAAAGTAAATTACATCTTCCATATTATGTCGGTGGCAATGTTGTTTTTTTTTGCATGCGAGTTTAATATTGTAGGAAGTTTAGGAAATATTTACATGCCGACCGCAAGATTGCTGCCCAAGATAGTCGGCGTGTTCTTCATCCGAGGACCATTAGATGGATATCAGTGGCAGACTTATTCAAAGTTGAACCTTAGGCGGAAGAGCGTCACCCGGCTTATTCAAAGTTGACCATTCGGCGGATGTTTGGTCGGAAGCTTATTCAAACCACGACCTTATGGCTTTATTTTCAAAACCAAATTTTTTGGATCGAAATCGAACTCATAAGACGGATCAAAAGGTTAATCTACTGAATTCATAATTTCAAAATTTTAATCTAAACTCAATTAATTAACGTTTTACTTCAAAATAACCCGATTTTGTCTTATTGGGTATACCCCAATTAGTTTGAGTATACCCCAATCAAGCCAGGTAAAATTGCAGCAATAACTTTCCTTGCGATAATGCATTTTTTTTTTCCGTGCATGTATGCTGGTAGGGGTGTCAGTTCATTGGAAAGATATCTTAAGAAGAAAGAAAGGAATATACGCGTTCTTCTGGATTATATGAACGAATTTCATATAGGACAAAGTAATTTTGAGTTTGTATGGAAAGCAGAAATCTTAGATTTATTGTGGGTTATCCCGCGTACAACAAGCAACAACTCCGCCCCGGCAGGAAATAATATGGGGCTGGGTCGTGAGTCCCACTAGTTTGTCTGACTTGGAAAGTCTATTATTATAACCCCCGATTTGAAGTCACAGACCATAAAAGCAATAACTTGGAAACGGTGGAGAATTTAGGATTTGTTGTAGATGAAGATGGTGAAAACAGCAAAGGTAGGTTATTTTTCAGGAGATTGTCTTAATAAAATTACAATTTTGTTAATCCAGGTTTCAAGATATGGTGCTCCCTGTTGAAAAGCTTGGTTCTCTTGTTTTAAAAACCATTTGTAAACCTGTTGCCAACAGATTCAAAAAAAGCAGCTGGTAAACACCTTAGATTTCGTGAACACATCATCAGTATTGCCCAGGTTTATTTGTTTTCCCCTTCGTCTCTCTACATTTCATTGTTAAAGACTTATTATCTAGAAATGAAGATTTTTTTTTTTTTTTTTTTTTTTGGTGATAATCGGAAGCATATGGTTTAGCAGTCATATTCCATTGCTATAGTCATGGTGGGGCTAGCTAGAGATTCATAAGAGCGCTGAATTGTCATGGTGGGGCTAGCTAGAGATTCGCAAGATCGCTGAATTGAATTTGGTGTCGCAGAGTTGAGGTACAATGTTGGGATAGGCAATCAAGTTCGACATTTTAGAAAATAACTTCAAAGCTAAACCTACTGATTCTTGGCTTTGGAAAGGCATTTCCAAAAGCTTTAAAAATCTCAGGAATGGTAGCTTTTGGGAAGTCAAGAATGGACAAGTTATCGATATCTGTAACACAAGTGGATTCCAGGTGAAGATGATCTCGTTGTCCCCATTAATGATGAGGTGAGACTAAGTTTTAGTAAGGTCAGGGATCTCTTCCATGATCAGGCTACTGACTGGGACTTTAACAAATTAAAATTGTGTTTCTCTGATGCTATAATCAAAAAAATTGTCATAATCAAGTTCGACATTTCCTCTAAAGACAGGCTAAGGTAGAGTTATACGCCACACTTAGACTTCACAGTTGGGTCTCTTTACAAAAAATTGTCTGAAAATAATAATGCTAATTGTCCTATCATTTCTGTGACTAGAAAAGTTTCTTGGACTAGTCTGTGGAAAATGAATGTAATGCCCAGAATTAAAGTCTTCATTTGGAAGTGTCTTCAATTCATGACATTTTCCTGGTGGGAGATAGAATCCACAAGATTCTAAACAATATTGACAACCATTGCACTATGTGCAACTATGGAATAGAAAACATTGACAATCTTTTCATGAATTGTGAATTTGTTAGGAGTGTTTGAAAGTGCCTGCCATACAATACAAATAGAATTAAAACTAAATGTCTTACCTTTCACAGTTGGTTCAAAAATTGGTTTCAAAATAAAAAAAAAAAATTTCTGTCATGATGATGTTAACTGGGAAAATATTGGTGCCATTACTATTTGGTTTGTTTGGAAAGCTAGCTGCCAAAAAGTTTTTGAGAATGTTAAGCCTTGCTACAAGTCTACAGCGAGCCAGATTGCTAGCCATATTATGACAGTTAACAGGTCCAAATGAAAGGAGAAGACTGGAACTAAAACAGGTAAAGAAGATGGCAGTAATAAGGCTTATTGTAATGTGGCTAGTAACATTCAAACCTATGAATCTTACATTATCTTGTATGTGACTGATTTGGTGCGAGATTCAAATGTGCAGTGTGGCCTTGCACCACAAGGAGTGATTGAAGACAAAAGGAAGACCATGATAACTGTGATGGGTGGCTTACTAGATTAAATTGTAATAGGGTCACGCTTTCTTGGCAGTCTGAGTCCTCCGGAGACTCAAACGTGGGAAGCGAGAAAACATGAAGCTTGAAGATTATATGTGGGATGATGAGTTCCATAATCTTTATAAAACTTTTACCTCTTTTAAAGTTATGTTCTGTAATAAAGTGAAAGACAATCTAATGTTTAGTAATATGTATAGGCTAAGGGTTCTTTTTGGGTGTGATCGGATGTGGTCAGAGATGGAAGTGGGAAACATGAAGAACTGGTTTGAAGTCTTGGAAAGACTGGATCAGAATCCGAAGACTTGTTCATGTTCTACTTATGGTTTATTAAAGCAGGGTGAAGACCAATCTAACAATACAAATGGAGTAGGTGATGTTGGGGATATGGATAACAATGAGGACTGCACTAGAGGTATGGATTCGACAGTTTGGGGAGCAAGTAGCAGTCAGGCCAGAAATGTCACAAAGGATGGCGCGAAAATGGGATTTTTCAGAAATTCAATCTATGAAGAAGGTAACACGAGCCTAGTGTACGGTAATTTGAATAATCTGAATACCACCAATGTAAACATTAGGTATGATTCTCAAGATGATAGCCAATTTGGGCATGTAACCGATATCACAAACTTTTTTATTACTCCATCCGTTCTTAAATAATAGGCTGGTTTCTATAAATAGATGTTTCAAAAAAAATAGGCTGGTTTCCTAATTGGGAAAGTCAAATATTACTTTAGTTTTCTGGGACCAGTTTTCTCTTAACTTTTTTTGATGACAAGTGTCATGTGGACCATTTCACTTTACTTCTTTTGCTGACAAGTGTCATGGGGACCATTATACTTCACTTCTTTTATTGACAAGTGTCATGAGGACCACTTTCAATGATTAGTTCTCTTAATTTCCTTAAATTTTCTCTAAAAACAAAATCAGCCTATTAATTAGGAACGGAGGGAGTAATAATATGTAGTTCTCTCGTTTGCCAAAAAAAAGAAAGAAAAAAAGAGGTACAATGTGTTCAAAGCACTTCTAGAATATGTCATCATGATTCATGACTAGTTGCAGTAAATAGAGATCAAAATTTCGTTATAGTGAATGGAGTTTATGCTAATTTATGGAAGTATTTAGTTCCGGCCTAAGTAGACCATTCACAATGGTGTGTGGTAAAAGCCAAATCTCTGTAGTATATTTTAGCTTTAGATGTGGCTTTACCATAGAAGTACTTATATTAGCTGGTTATTAAAAATAAAACCGACTTTATCTTGAGATATAGAGCTCCATTAGGCTCCGTATTATTATTATTGTGGTGGTTAGCCTCTATCACAATTGGAGTTCAACCACACCCTGGGTTGCACGGACGCTCCATTTCTTGAGCCGTGTCCGCGTCGACTCGCGGCGGACACGGGACGCGCGTGGGACGCTGACACGACGCGTGTCCGACGCACCAATTTGCGCGTCCTACGCGCGTCTGGTTTGGACGCACCGATGACGCATGTCCAACGCAATTTTTTTTCATTTTCATATAAACTTTTTCCTTTATTTTTACTATTATTAACCAAATGAAGAAAAACAAACATTTAGATCAATAATTTAGGTCTTTATTCGGATTTTTTAATTGGAAATGACATCACGTATACCCTTAGTTGGACATGTGTTGATCTAAAAATGCATTTTGGTTGTGCTATGTGTTTAATAGTGACTGATTATTTGACATTCGGCGTGTATAAACAAACGATATCTTCTGTTCTTTTGAAATTTATACATATATGATATCATTTCTAATTTTTAGGGTCGAAATACTTGACTTTGCTGTATAAATACATGATTATATATATAAATAATATATAAATAAAATATGTATATACGTGTCCGCGTCCTAGTTTTTTGAAAATTTTGTAGTGTCCGCGTCAGCGTCGTGTCGTGTCCGCGTCTACGCGTCCGCATCCGTGCAACCCACCCAATCTAAGAGTGAGCCCAATGGATGTGAGATTGAGCTAGAGAAGCACCTGTTTTGAAATGGAGTCTGGTTCGGAACTCAATCGAAATCATCACACCATTGTGGATGGTCGTAGGGAACTACTTAGACCAAGTCTTATGGTGGAATCCATCCATCTTCCATCTTCCACGTCACCTCAGCACTTGGAACTGTGGATGTAAGCGCAAGTGTAATGGTGGAATAGTAGAAACGCTATTCTTAATAGCGTACGCCATTCTTAATAGCGTTTTATGCCATTCTTAATAGCGCTAAAAAAACACTATTCTTAATGGAGCTAAATCTACAGTAGAAACGCTATTCTTAATGGAGCTTTTTTCTCAACCGTTATATTCTCAACAACTCAGTTTAAATCTACGGACAAAAAAAAAAACGCTATTCTTAATGGAGCTAAATCTACGGTAGAAACGCTATTCTTAATGGAGCTTTTTTCTCAGCCGTTAGATTCTCAACAACTCAGTTTAAATCTACGGATAAAAAAAAAACGCTATTCTTAATAGAGCTAAATCTACAGAGAAACGCTATTCTTATATGTGTTTCCATGGATTCCACGGACCATTCCACCAAATCATGGAACCCTGCTTGGATTTTCTATGGAAAACCCCAACTTGGAAGCCATTAGACTTGACATTCCATAGATTTTCCACACTTGGAATAGGTTGGATTCCACCATAAGACTTGCTCTTACTTTTTTTGGTTGACTTAATTATTAAGAAAAAGGGGACCTTAATGCATTCTTATGAAGTCACTTAACAACTTCTTTTAAAGATTCTAATGTACTAATTCCTCGTAGTTACCAGCTGTGATTGTTGTTGTACTACATAATCAAACTGGCGTGGTTACTTTCGTGGAAGGAATATCTATTACTAAACGACAAGGTAGTGAGGATGGAGATTTCTTGTTATTCAACAGGTTTTCTCCGTGATAGGTAGAGATCCAAAAACAAATCTACAGGAAATAAATATATTTCCTAACTAACAAAATACGTAACCATATATACAATATACACAATAAATACATATGTCCTAATACTCCCTCTCAAGTTGGAGTATGGAGATCACGAATGGCCAACTTGCAAAGAAGCAACTCAAACTGAGGATGTCCAAGAGTTTTGGTGAAAATATCTGCAAGCTGAGCAGTTGTTCGAACATGAGAAGTAACAATAGTACCGGACTGAACTTGATCACGCACATAATGACAATTAATCTCAATATGTTTGGTGCGTTCATGAAAATCAGGATTAGCAGCAATATGAAGAGCGGATTCACAATCACAGTAAAGGCGTATAGGCTGAGAGTTAATCACACCTAGAGATTTCAATAATGCCTTTAGTCATGTGAGCTCACTACAAGTATGAGCCATGGAACAGTACTCTGCCTTAGCAAAAGAAAGAGATATTATGTGTTGGTTCTTTGTATTCCAAGATATAGGTGAGCCTCCGAAAAAAAATAAAGTAATTAGTAAATGAACGTCGACTAAGAGGGCAGGAGGCCCAATCAGAGTCACAATAAGTAGTGAGTTAAAGAACACTATCCTTACGTAAAATAATCCCTTGACCAGGATGGCCCTTTAGATAACGAAGAACTCGGAGAGAATCTTCTCAATGAGACACCCGAGGAGACTGCATAAATTGAGCCAATACATGCACCGAGTAACACAATTCAGGACGCACAATGGTCAAATAAATTAAGCGTCCAATAAGCCGAAACGATGCGAGATGAATCAAAATACGAGAGGTCCATTATCAAGAGCTAAGCGACGATGTTGATCAATAGGTGAAGTAGCTGGTTTGGCTCCAAGAAGTCTAGTCTCAGACAGAATGTCCAATGTGTATTTTCATTGAGATAAAAACAGTCCATCATCTCGTCGGGACATTTCAATACCAAGAAATCTTGAGATTGCCCAAGTCTTTCATATGAAAACAACGACTTATATATGCTTTAAAAGCGATATAGCACCGGAATTGTTCCCAAAAATAATTAAATTATCCAAATAGACAAGCACATTAATAGAATTCTCACCTCGTCGTAGGGTAAATAGAGAATAATCAGCATCAGTTGTACAAACCCAAATGCTTTAAGAGCACTGCAAGCTTAGCAAACCAATTACGAAGAACTTGACGAAGGACATACGAGAGATTTATGGAGTCAACACACTTTACCGGGAGAATTAGTCGAATATCAGGGAGGATGTTGCATATATACTTTCTCATCAAGATCCCCATGTAGAAAGGCATTGTGAGTATCCATTTGATGTAACTCCAAATCACGAGCAAGCATGGATCGCTAAAATGTTCTAATGAGAAACCATTTAAGTTATGAGAGCAAAGGTTTCATGATAATCAACCCCTTCAACTTGTTTATTACCATGAACAACCAAGCCAACCTTATACCGCTCGACAGTACCATCAGAATTATATTTAATTTTGTAATCCCATTTGCATCCAATAGATTTCTTCCGTGGCGGCAAATAAGTAAATAAATAACGTGTCATTCTTATCGAGAGCACCAATTTCCTTAGGCATAATGTTGATACATGAAAATAATTATCCTTGAAAAGAGGGATCCCCTTAACCTTTTAGGAGTTCCTCTTAAGAGATGAATACTTGGGGACTAAGCCCAACCCATAGGGTAATGGATGATCCTAGTCCAAGAAGGGTAAAAGTGAAAGAGTTGGGCTTCACTCCAAGCTAAAAGCCTTTTTATTAGTCCCATAATAACTTGGGGAAAAGAGAAGTAGTAGTTTGGTAGTATATTGATCTTATGGGTGCTTATTCATAAAAGGAGGAGGAAAGATTATTATAAAAGGGAAGAAATGATATTTAGAAAATCACTTTGAAGTCCAGTAAAGCACAACAGATGTGCAATACGGCTCAGGTGATGGTTAAGAGTTGGTTACGAGCTTCACAAGCATGCCAATGACGCGAGACGAAGTAGAACGATAATAAAGAGAGTTTATAAGCGTGGGAGAAGGTTCATAACTGCAAGAGAACATGTGTTGGATGATTGGCGCGAGTTAAAGAAGAACTGGCCAGTTAGCATAGTTGGTGGCGGTTACAGAACTGCTCCATGGGACAGATGGCTGTCCCTTGCGTGTGCAACGATTGTGCACGGTTTTGGCCAAGTAAAGCTGCTGTATAAATAGTCCTAAGGCATGGAAAATTCGGTAGGCTACATAGAAGAAAGTTAGTCTTATTGTTTGAGAGAATAAGGCATCACCAAGAGGGTGATGGCCTGTTTAGTCCATTGGAATTGGAAAGAAGTTTTGTAATCTTACTTTAGTGCAATAAAATGGGTTTGTTGCAGTATTCTTTGTGTTCCTTGTGTTGCTGATTTGTGTGAGAATTGTTTAAGTATATGGCAGAACCTCTTATGTTTATGGGGCATGGAGAGTTAGAGAGAGAAAAGAAAAGACTTACGTTGTGCAAAGCCTTTAGAGTGAAGGCAGATGCGTACTTTGATGCAAGTATGCAAGGCTGAGTGATTGTGGGTGAAGTTGATTCACTGAACCACAATCATTGCGGTCATGTCCCATGAAAATTTTAGGCGATTAAATGGGCATGTGAAACCTTAGAAATAAATTTTTTTGAAATCAATTATTAAGAAAGCCACATGTCAAAGACTTTGATTTGTCCCCATGTCCCCATAGAAAACGCCCCATCAAAAATTTATCCAAGAACCATTTTTGTTGCTTTATGACCGGAAGGTTGTGGATCCTTTCAACTAACCTTACATAGTGGAAAGCAGAAAAGGCTCTCACCAAACAATTTCAACTCATGAGTGCCAATTTGTTAAATACAGGATAAGGAAATTGATTATATTTCAAATTGGTAATAAAATTATCTTTCGTAAGACCATTCATGTGCCTTCCATTCGGGCAACTGTTGGATGACAACCTGCAATGCAACATACATGGAGTCAGGATATCAATGTGCATGTGTGGTAGGGTGCATGGGAAATATGCTTCATAAGAATCAAAAACAGGCATGGGATCCAGCATCCAGGGGCAAGTGCCCCCGCATAAACTTTCTAGCATTTTTAGCTATTAAACCAACAAATAAGATGAAGAGTTGCATTGTGTATCTCATAGAGATACTTTGTAGCATTTCCGTTAAGTTATAGTTATGATATCATAATGGTTGTTTTTACTAACCTCTCCTCTCGAGTCCGGTTTACCGACTGTGGTTTGACATGCAAGTCTCCATGTCTTTGGCTTCTGTTGACAAAAATTCAGAAAAATAATTGAAGTGGTTAAATTCAGAAAACCTGACAAAAAAGTATACGTATAAAGTCATACCTTATAGAGAATCTCCTTCTCTTTGTCTGTACGGAGGCTCAAGAGTTCCTTTCCTTGGACAACCTGCATTACTAAATGCAGACATCATTAGTACAGTAAAAAACCAGCTAAAACCCGTCGTTGAAAATTATCCTGCCGCCCATAAGTCCCTTAGATTTAATTTTGAGTATAAGAAGGAATATACTGTACCTCAACTATGCATGTTCCACATGTTCCTCCTCCTCCACAGTTTAGAAGAGGTCTTGCCTGATGAGAGAACATCACAAAAATGGAAAGGAATAACTTAACCCAGAAATGTGAAAGCAAAAAAGTTGGGGTTCAACACAGGTGCGAAAGCCGGATCCAATTGCGGCATGCCTTCCCACCGGAGATATTCCGGAATTTCTATACCAGACTCAGACTCAGTTAAGCGAACTTACACTAATTTGTATTTGTACATGAGCCTATTTTCTGACAAAACCGATCAGCATTCGAGTTATAGCTTGAAAATAACAAGAATTTTTGTGCCAGTTGGTTGAAGAGAAAACTTACATTTGGTCCATATAGTTCAATGTTGGTATCCAACATTATATCTCTAAGTTTTTGCCCTCCACAAGCTGAACGGGTGTGTATATCCAGACTTCCATCAGGTAGCAGAACTGACTGTAGGAATCAATAATGAGAAGAAACCACGTCACATTTGCGCTTGCATTAGACATGTTCTAAGTATTAAGATTGATATTAACATTACTTACGTTAACAAATGCAAAATCGATCGACGGTGGTTCTTCAGTTGAGGTAGTCTCTTCTGATTCAACGGCCTCCGTGACTGAACCAACAGCTCTAATTTTCCCTCCAGGGAATGTAGCTCTTCTGTTAGGCAGTGGCAGGATAATACTATTGGTGCTGAGTTTAGTGTTGCAGGTGAAGTTAGAGGAAGAAGAAGAGAGTGATGTGCGAGAAACTAATGCAGAAGAAGTAGAAGAATTGATCAAATTCAGAGTACTCATTCTTATTAAAATTTGATAAAATCTTTGAAAGTAGTAGTTACTGCTGAATCATTTAATTTTTTTCAAAGTTTTGCAGTTCACTGTATGAATTAGAGATAATTTTAAAATATTTGTGTGGCTCCAAGCTATTTTTTATCTTATCCAACCTAAGATGGATTTTTATCCGAATTCTGCAATTCAATTTTGGGAGTTTTTACTCTTTGTTCAACGACAAAATGAGAATCCGGTTACAGATTTTCTCGGTCGTTTACAAGCAATTAAGCATGTAAATTTAGAGTAACAAACCCAAAGGTTCGGCTGCCTAGTTTGACATTGTTTCCGAAACTTCAAGCCCAACACCATTTTTATCATTATCTAGAGACTCTAGACTAGCTGCCGGAAAGTTAATTTTGATATGTAAAGAAATTTGATGCTTATGAGTTTCCAATTCGGGTATCGATATCACCACCCAATAGCTGAAAATTTTATAACCCGGGGTAGTCCGGAGCCTAGAGAAATTATTTGAGGCCTATCACTAGAACACAAAATAAGAAATTGTGAAGCAAAATGAGAAACCCCTTAACCAACTATTTTCCTTAATACTAATTTACCCCTGGTTCGGTTGATTAATCTTGTTAATCTAGAAATCAACTAATGTTAATTCATCACCAGAATCGTTGGATGTTCATGCATTCGTAAACCGATTATGGGTTTTTCACGAAGAACGCCCAGAATCACGGCCCCGATTGTAAAAGAAAATTGAGATTGTAAATGTACATAAAGACCGATTCTAGGTTAAAAATTATGCAGAAAAGTTGGGCATTTTCCAACTAAGAATCGGTTTATGTGGACATTTACATGAACCGATTATGGGCTTAGCAATTAAGAAATCAAAGACTATATAATTGGATTATGTGAACGTTCACATAATCTAATTCTAGCAAAAAAAAATATAGAAAACTGGGTATTTGTTTTATACCAGAATTGGGTGACAAGGGCATGAACATCGACCGATTCTTGTTAAGTATTCTTCAACCAGAAAACACTTACATAATAAGTCACTTGACGTGGTCATGGATATGGACCCATTATCATAGGAATTGGTCAATATGGGCATGAACGTCGACCGATTATCATAGGAATTGGTCAATATGGGCATTGAGAATACCATTGTAGAGGATGTCGATATCAAATCCCATATTGTGTTATAATATGTTGAGAATTTTAGTGGTGGTTCAACTGAAATTGACAGTAAGTAAGTTTTTCATCATGAACATCTCATGAGATGATGAATCTAGCGCATGGATGTAACTCTATCTACCGAGGAGATAAAAAAAACGTTGTTTGATTTAGGAGTGAAGAGTGCAAACAGTTTGGATGGGTTTTGTACTTAGTTATTGGGTTGGGAGATGCAGAAAATTATAATGAAGTTAATGTTAGAAAAAACGAGTTTTGAAAAGCATGGACCAAGACTTGATCCCTAGGCCTATTGCCCACTAGTTGTTTTTTCATTTTGAATAGATAAAACAATAGTCCCACATAGACTAAAATCTTAAGAGTTTTAGACTTAAATACCATGGGTTTTTCCTAAAGGGCATGGCCCTTTGGGTCTACACACTTTTGTGTGAGGGGGAAGACCTAGACTATGGCAAGGTTGCCTTTCCCGTACGCGCGGTGCTTCGCACCGAAGCACGCGCGCCGTCGTCGGGGTCGGGTGTGGGTGTGGGTGATCCTATTTTTTTACTGAAAATTTTCGTACACGTTTTTCACACATGTAGAAGAATCTTACTCTGTTTTCTGAACCTGACAAAAGCTAAAGCTGTTTTCTGCAAAAGCAACACTCTGTTCTATGGTGACAAAAGCAACTCTTTGTTTTATGTGTGATTTTGTCTTACTTGTTTTTAACCAAACATTACGGTATTTTGTCATACGCATGGATTCTTTGCATGACTTTTTCCTCTTGTTTGTAACGTCATAAACACTATATAAGAGAGTAGTTTTAGCTCATTAAAAACACAACAAGAGAAACATCTCTTCTTCTCGCTCTTCGTTTTACGTAAACATTTTTACTATCCAGTTTTTTCTGTTTTAAGTTTTGTTAATCTTCTTTTGCCAAGTTATAAGGGTGTTCTCTTGTATGCTACAATGAGGAATGCTAACGATAGTTGTATCCTGGAGGCATCTCGTCGATAGGGCTATAGCATCTCTCTGCAGGAGAACTAGTCGGCGAATATTGTCTTTGGGACAGAGTATATCATACATGCCTCTATTATTCTACGACAATTTGCCGCTGCATCCGAAATCAACCATTGGTTCGAGCTAAGTATTTTTCACAGTATTTTTTCAATTGTTGTCAATATCTCCAACAACTAAAGACAATATTCGTACATTACTATATTTTTTCTGTAACAAAATGGGAAAAAGTATTGTAGACTAACCTCCAAAGTTTAGTGGAAAAGACTTTAAACGATGGCAGTACAAAATGTTATTTTTCTTAAAAGACCAAAGACTAGATGAAGTTGCCTTGCAAAAACCCTCAAGAAGGCTTCATGATCGTGGTTATGAAGATAGACTGGATAGGTGGACTAGGAAGAATTATATGTGTAAAAATCATATACTTAACTGCTTGGATGATTCCCTTTATGATTTTTACAATGCAAAAGAAAATTTTACTGCTTTTGATTTGTGGGAAGCCTTGGAAGAAAAATATCTCGCTGAGGCTGCTGGAAGCAAGAAGTTCTTGGTGGCTAGGTTCCTTGATTACAAAAGAACTGATGAAAAACCTGTAGTCGATCAATTCTTAGAACTTCAGTTAATCATCAACGAAATTCTTGCTGAAGGCAATGTTATTGATGAACCTTTCCAAGTATCCGCAGTTATTGAAAAACTTCCACCTTCGTGGAACGAATACAAAAGGAAGCTACGACACAAGACTCGTGAAATCACCATGATAGAGCTGGGGAAAAGGATTCAAGTTTAGGAACTACTGTGCTGCAAGGACAAGAGCCTAATGCTGAGCAAAGACATGTACAACAAAGCTCATATCCTAGAAGATAATGCTGCATCAAAGAAAGGACATGAAGGAAAATCTGAATCCAGCAAAAATGGTAACAAACGTAACAAACGTCGTAACTCCAAAGGTAACCATCTTAAACCAAATGGTGGTGTCTCTAAAAACACCATCAAAGGTGACTGCTGTAACTGTGGTAAACCCGGTCATATGGCCAAAGACTGTAGAGCGCCTAAAAAAGACCTAACATGATCCTAAACAGAAAAATAAGGAGAACATAGTAGATGATTCTAGATATTTTACTGGCATGATGATTCTAGAAGATATGACCAATGTGAGAGACTGGTGGTTAGATTCTGAGCCACCAGGCATGTCTGCAAGTTTAGAAATGCGTTCTCCTCCTATAACAAAGTAGGAGACGATGAGAAATTGTTTATGGGAAACTCTTCCACCACTAAAGTTGTGGGACAAGGCAAGGTTGAATTGAAGCTCACTTCAGGAAAAACTCTCGCATTGAATGACGTGTATCACGTCCCGTACATATGCAAGAATCTTATCTCTGAAACCATCTTACTTGGGAAGGTTTTAAATTTGTAGCTGAATCTAACAAGGTTGTAATCTCTAAAAGTGGTGACTTCGTAGGAAAAGGTTATGTCACTGAAAACATGATTAAGCTTAGTGTACTTGCTTTGAATTTGAATGATAATGCATCTTCTTCTGCTTATGTTTGTGACTCCTCACATGTTTGGAATAATAGACTAGGACATGTTAATTTCAAATCCATCAAAAGACTTACTAATTTAGTTTGCATTCCTAAAATAAACATTGACAGAAGTCATAAATGTGAAATTTGTGGTTAATCTAAATATGCAAGAAAACCATTTAACAAAAGGGTTGAACGTAGTACAATTCCCTTAGAACTAATCCTCTCGGATTTAGGAGATTTGAAATCAACACCAACTAGAGGTGGTAAAAAATGGTACATCACTTTTATCGATGATTACTCACGATACTGTCAAGTTTATCTTCTTAGAAGTAAAGATGAATCCTTAGACGCTTTCAAATTATATAAACTTGAAGTAGAAACCAAAGAGGTGTTACAATTAAAACTCTTAGGTCAGACCAAGGGGGTGATTATGTGATACCTATTGGAGAATTTTGTAAACTTAATGGCATCATTCATGAAACCACTGCACCTTCTTCACCTGAGTCGAATGGAGTAGCTGAAAGGAAAAACCGAACACTTATAGATATGGTGAACGCTATGTTAGCTAGTTCAGGGTTACCTTCGAACCTGTGTGGGGAAGCAATTCTCTCTGCTTGTTATATCTTGAACCGATTTCCATTTAAGAAATGTGACAAAACTCCATATGAGTTATGGAAAGGTAGACAACCTTCTTATGCATACTTTAAAGTGTGGGGGTGTTTGGCCAAGGTGGCCATTCCTCGTTCCAAGAAAAACAAAATAGGACCTAAAACTATGGATTGTGTTTTCCTAGGCTATCCTGAGCACACTAGTGCTTATAGCTTCATGGTCATTGGTATGAACACCATCATGGAATCAAGAGATGCAGTGTTCTTTGAACACATTTTTCCTTTAGGGTCTGGACCTCGCAAAAGGGTCCACGATGACCTCACAAATATTCCTTCAACTAGTCAACCCCCGTCTTTAGATGTTGAGACCGAACCTAGAAGAAGTAAGAGGGTTAGAACCGAGAAAAGTTTCGGACCAGATTTTTTGACTCTTACGGTAGAGTCTGAACCTCAAACCTATAAGGAAGCTATGACTTCTCCGGAAGCTCCCTTATGGGAAGAATCTTCGATTAATGAGTGGGATTCCATTCAACAAAACGAAACTTGGGACCTTGTAGACTTACCTCCTGGTAGTAAATCCATATGTTGCAAATGGGTTTTCAAAAGGAAGCTTAGAATAGATGGAACTATAGAAAAATACAAAGCTAGGTTGGTAGCTAAAGGCTATAGACAACAGGAAGGATTATATTTCTTTGGTACTTATTCACCGGTCACAAGAATCACCTCTATTAGGATGTTGATTGCTATTGCTTCTATTTATGATTTGCATATACATCAGATGGATATTAAAACTGCATTTTTATATGGTGAATTGAATGAAGAAATTTATATTGACCAACCTGGAGGTTTTGTTGTGAAAGGTTGTGAAGACAAAGTATGCAAATTGAACAAATATATGTATGGTTTAAAACAAACACCTAAACAGTGGCATGAAAAATTTAATCATGTAATGATATCTAATGGCTTCAAGGTTAATGAATCTTATAAATGTGTTTAAATTAAATGTGGATGATTCTCATGTTATTGTGTGCCTGTACGTTGATGATATGCTCATATTAGGCAGTAACCTTGATATTATTAATACCACTAAAAGCATGCTTAACGAAAACTTTCACATGAAAGACTTAGGCCCTTTGATGTAATCTTAGGGATGAAAATCGGAAAAGACGTCGATGGATATAGTCTTAGTCAATCTCATTATCTGAAACTGTACTTAAGAGATTTAATCATGAAAATGCTAAACCTGTATCTACTCCTTATGATCCCAATTGTAACTTGAAAAGGAACAAGGGTGAGGGAATTTCTCAACTTGAGTATTCTCGCATTATTGGCAGTCTTATGTATTTGATGAACTGTACAAGACCCGATATTGCCTACTGTTGTGAGTAGATTAGCGGTACACTTGCAACCACAGGCGGGATCACTGGAATGCTCTCTACAGAGTTCTACGCTACATGAGAGGCACTTCAAACTATTGCTTAAGTTTTGGGAAGTATCCCGTTTGTCTTTGGAAGGGTATTGTGATTCTAACTGGATATCAGACTCATATGAGTGCAAATTCACTAGTGGGTACATCTTCACACTTGGAGGTGCGTCTGTGTCATGGAAGTCTTCCAAACAGACATGTATAGCTCGATGCACTATGGAGTCTGAGTTTATAGCCTTCGAGAAAGCTGGAGAGGAAGCTGAATGTATACGAGGTTTCCGGGACGAATTACACTCTGGCCCAAGCCTGTGTCTTCGATCGCAATCCACTGTGACGGTCAAGCTTCTATTGGTTGCGCAAGGAATAGTGTATACAACGGAAAGTATATACATCTACAAAGAAGACACAATACAGTGAAACAACTACTCTCTACTGGTATCATCTCTATAGACTTTGTGAGGTCTTAAGAGAATATTGCAGATCCTTTGACGAAAGGGTTATCTAGAGAGGTAGTTAGATCCACATCGAGGGGGATGGGACTTAAGCTCATAGAATAAGTCACCATGAAGGATACTCAACCTTGTGAATGGATCTCCAAGATCAAGGTTCAATGAGACGACTAATTTATGGTGATATCAAGAAAGCGCTATCTTTGTCCCTCCCTATGATGTAACTGTGCGATAGTGCTACCTGCATGAGTAAGGATGATCTGTTGAGATCTAAATGAGTTGAATCGCTTTGTTTAAAGCGGGGTGTGGCAGGACACTATTAATGAACTCACCTATGTGGATGTTGGAAGTGGGGCCGCTTCCTATGAGAATTTGAGCTGATTCTCTAGAGACATTCATTAAGTCGAAATTTGGCCCACGGCCAAAACGGGCACAACGACAAGAGCTTGGTAGCTTTCTTTCGTAACATCAAGTGTGGTTGTTACTTCTGAATTGCATTAACTATTGGCGGTTCAATACATTGTGTTCTCCGTTACAACAGGCAGTTCCGAAAACCTATCACTAAGTTAAGGTTCAATCTCTGGGACACCTAAGCCTAATTTTGATGTATTCTGTTTTCTCGTGTTTTATCGATAGATCTATTGCCCAATAGTTGTTTTTTAATTTTGAATAGATAAAATAATAGTCCCACATAGACTAAAATCTTAAGAGTTTTAGACTTAAATACCATGGGTTTTGCCTAAAGGGCATGGCCCTTTGGGTCTACACACTTTTGTGTGAGGGGGAAGACCTAGACTATGGCAAGGTTGCCTTTCCCGTACGCGTGGTGTTTCGCACCGAAGCACGCACGCCGCCGTCCGTCCGGTCGGGCGGGTCGGGTGTGGGTGTGGGTGTGCTAGATCCTATTTTTTTGCTGAAAATTTTCGTACTCGTTTTTTACACATGTAGAAGAATCTTACTACTTGTTTGTACGTGTTTGGCTTGGCTTCTGTGTCTGTCTGACTTGTGTGTCTCGCATGCTTTTGACTGACTGACAAAAGCAAAAGCTATTTTCTAAACCTGACAAAAGCTAAAGCTGTTTTCTGCAAAAGCAACACTCTGCTCTATGACTGACAAAAGCAACTCTCTTTTTTATGTCTGATTTTGTCTTACACTATTTTTAACCAAACATTACCAGTATTTCTGTCATACGCATGGATTCTTTGCATGACTTTTTCTTCTTGTTTGTAACGTCATAAACACTATATAAGAGAGTAGTTTTCAGCTCATTAAAAACACAAAAGAGAAACATCTTTTCTTCTGCTCCTCTGTTTTCTGTAAACATTTTTACTATCCAGTTTTTCTTTGTTTAAAGTTTTGTTAATCACTGCTGCAAAGTTCTAAGGGTGTTCTCTTGTATGCTACAATGAGGAACGCTAACGATAGTTGTATCCTGGAGGCATCTCGTCGATATGGCTATAGCATCTCTCTACAGGAGAAGTATTCGGCGAATATTGTCTTTAGGACAGCGTATATCATACGTGCCTCTATTATTCTGCGATAATTTGCTGATGCATCCGAAATCAACCATTGGTTCGATCTAAGTATTTTTCACAGTAATTTTTCAATTGTTGTCAATATCTCCAACAACTACGAGACAATATTCGTTCATTACTATTCTTTCTGTAACAACATGGGAAAAAGTACTGTAGACAAACCTCCAAAGTTTAGTGGAAAAGACTTTAAACGATGGCAGTCCAAAATGTTATTTTTCTTAAAAGACCAAAGATTAGATGAAGTTGCCTTGAAAAAAACCCTCAAGAAGACTTCATGACCGTGGTTATGAAGATAGACTAGATAGGTGGACTAGGAAGAATTATATGTGTAAAAATCATATACTTAACTGCTTGGATGATTCCCTTTATGATTTTTACAATGCAAAAGAGAATTTTACTTCTTTTTATTTATGGGAAGCCTTGGAAGAAAAATATCTCGCTGAGGATCTTTGGAAGCAAGAAGTTCTTGGTGGCTAGGTTCCTTGATTACAAAAGAACCGATGAAAAACCCGTAGTCGATCAATTCTTAGAACTTGGTTAATCATCAACGAAATTCTTCTTTGAAGGCAATGTTATTGATGAACCTTTCCAAGTATCCGCATTATTGAAAAACTTCCACCTTCGTGGAACGAATACAAAAAGGAAGCTACGACACAAGACTCGTGAAATCACCATGATAGAGCTGGGGAAAAGGATTCAAGTTTAAGAACTATTGTGTTGCAAGGACTAGAGCCTAATCTTTGAGCAAAGACATGTACAACAAAGCTCATATCCTAGAAGATAATCTTCGCATCAAAGAAAGGACATGAAGGAAAATCAATCCAAAGAAAATGGTAACAAACGTAACAAACGTCGTAACTCCAAAGGTAACCATCTTAAACCAAAGGGTGTTGTCTCTAAAAACACCATCAAAATTGACTGCTGTAACTGTGGTAAACCCGGTCATATGGCCAAAGACTGTAGAGCGCCTAAAAAAGACCTAACATGATCCTAAACAGAAAAATAAGGAGAACATAGTAGATGATTCTAGATATTTTCCGGCATGATGATTCTAGAAGATATGACCAATGTGAGAGACTGGTGGTTAGATTCTGGAGCCACAGGCATGTCTCGCAAGTTTAGAAATGCGTTCTCCTCCTATAACAAAGTAGGAGACGATGAGAAATTGTTTATGGAAACTCTTCCACCGCTAAAGTGGTGGGAAAAGGCAAGGTTGAATTGAAGCTCACTCAGAAAAACTCGCATTGAATGACGTGTATCACGTCCGTACATATGCAAGAATCTTATCTCTGAAACCATCTTACTTGGGAAGGTTTTAAATTTGTATTTGAATCTAACAAGGTTGTAATCTCTAAAAGTGGTGACTTCGTAGGAAAAGGTTATGTCATGAAAACATGATTAAGCTTAGTGTACTTGCTTTGAATTTGAATAATAATGCATCTTCTTCTGCTTATGTTTGTGACTCCTCACATGTTTGGAATAATAGACTAGGACATGTTAATTTCAAATCCATTAAAAGACTTGCTAATTCAGTTTGCATTCCTAAAATAAACATTGACAGAAGTCATAAATGTGAAATTTGTGGTTAATCTAAATATGCAAGAAAACCATTTAACAAAAGGGTTGAACGTAGTAATAGTTCCCTTTAGAACTAATCCTCTCGGATTTAGGAGATTTGAAATCAACACCAACTAGAGGTGGTAAAAAATGGTACATCACTTTTATCGATGATTACTCACGACACTTTGTCAAGTTTATCTTCTTAGAAGTAAAGATGAATCCTTAGACGCTTTCAAATTATATAAACTTGAAGTAGAAACCAAAGAGGTGTTACAATTAAAACTCTTAGGTCAGACCAAGGGGGTGATTATGTGATACCTATAGGAGAATTTTGTAAACTTAATGGCATCATTCATGAAACCACTGCACCTTTTTCACCTGAGTCGAATGGAGTAGATGAAAGGAAAAACCGAACATTTATAGATATGGTGAACGATATGTTAGCTAGTTCGAGGTTACCTTCGAACCGTGTGGGGAAGCAATTCTCTCTCGCTTGTTATATCTTGAACCGATTTCCATTTAAGAAATGTGACAAAACTCCATATGAGTTATGGAAAGGTAGACAACCTTCTTATGCATACTTTAAAGTGTGGGGGTGTTTGGCCAAGGTGGCCATTCCTCGTTCCAAGAAAAACAAAATAGGACCTAAAACTATGGATTGTGTTTTCCTAGGCTATCCTGAGCACACTAGTGCTTATAGCTTCATGGTCATTGGTATGAACACCATCATGGAATCAAGAGATGCGGTGTTCTTTGAACACATTTTTCCTTAGGTCTGGACCTCGTAAAAGGGTCCACGATGACCTCACAAATATTCCTTCAACTAGTCAACCCCCGTCTCTAGATGTTGAGACCGAACCTAGAAGAAGTAAGAGTGTTAGAACCGAGAAAAGTTTCGGACCAGATTTTTTGACTCTTACGGTAGAGTTTGGACCCCAAACCTATAAGGAAGCTATGACTTCTCCGGAAGCTCCCTTATGGGAAGAAGCTTCGATTAATGAGTGGGATTCCATTCAACAAAACGAAACTTGGGACCTTGTAGACTTACCTCCTGGTAGTAAATCCATAGGTTGCAAATGGGTTTTCAAAAGGAAGCTTAGAATAGATGGAACTATAGAAAAATACAAAGCTAGGTTGGTAGCTAAAGGCTATAGACAACAGGAAGGATTATATTTCTTTGGTACTTATTCACCGGTCACAAGAATCACCTCTATTAGGATGTTGATTGCTATTGCTTCTATTTATGATTTGCATATACATCAGATGGATGTTAAAACTGCATTTTTATATGGTGAATTGAATGAAGAAATTTATATTGACCAACCTGGAGGTTTTGTTGTGAAAGGTTGTGAAGACAAAGTATGCAAATTGAACAAATATCTGTATGGTTTAAAACAAACACCTAAACAATGGCATGAAAAATTTAATTATGTAATGATATCTAATGGCTTCAAGGTTAATGAATCTTATAAATGTGTTTACATTAAATCTGTGGATGATTCTCATGTAATTGTGTGCCTGTACGTTGATGATATGCTCATATTAGGCAGTAACCTTGATATTATTAATACCACTAAAAGCATGCTTAACGAAAACTTTCACATGAAAGACTTAGGCCCTGCTGATGTAATCTTAGGGATGAAAATCAGAACGTCTGATGGATATAGTCTTAGTCAATCTCATTATCTTTGAAATCGTACTTAAGAGATTTAATCATGAAAATGCTAAACCTCGTATCTACTCCTTATGATCCCAATTGTAACTTGAAAAGGAACAAGGGTGAGGGAATTTCTCAACTTGAGTATTCTCGCATTATTGGCAGTCTTATGTATTTGATGAACTGTACAAGACATGATATTGCCTACACTGTGAGTAGATTAAGCAGGTACACTTGCAACCCTGGGCGGGATCACTGGAATGCTCTCTATAGAGTTCTATGCTACCTGAGAGGCACTTCAAACTATTGCTTAAGTTTTGGGAAGTATCCTGCTGTGCTGGAATGGTATTGTGATGCTAACTATATCAGACTCAGATGAGTGCAAATTCACTAGTGGGTACATCTTCACACTTGGAGGTGTGTCTGTGTCATGGAAGTATTCCAAACAGACATGTATAGCTCGATCCACTATGGAGTCTGAGTTTATAGCCTTGGAGAAAGCTGGATGGATACGAGGTTTCCGGGAGGAATTCCACTCGGCCCAAGCCCGTGTCATCGATCGCAATCCACTGTGATGGTCAAGCTGCTATTGGTTGTGCAAGGAATAGTATATACAACGGAAAGTCTATACACCTACAAAGAAGACACAAGACAGTGAAACAACGACTCTCTACTGGTATCATCTCTATAGACTTTGTGAGGTCTTAAGAGAATATTGCAGATCCTTTGACGAAAGGGTTATCTAGAGAGGTAGTTAGATCCACATCGAGGGGATGGGACTTAAGATCATAGAATAAGTCACCATGAAGGATACTCAACCTTGTGAATGGAGCTCCAAGATCAAGGTTCAATGAGACAACTAATTTATGGTGATATCGAGAAAGCACTATCTTTGTCCCTCCCTATGATGTAACTGTGCGATAGTGCTACCTGCATGAGTTAGGATGATCTGTTGAGATCTTAATGAGTTGAATCGCTTTGTTTAAAGCGGGGTGTGGCAGGACACTATTAATGAACTCACCTATGTGGATGTTGGAAGTGGGGCCGCTTCCTATGAGAATTTGAGCTGATTCTCTAGAGACATTCATTAAGTCGAAATTTGGCCCACGGCCAAAAACGGCCACAACGACAAGAGCTTGGTAGCTTTCTTTCGTAACATCAAGTGTGGTTGTTACTTCGAATTGCATTAACTATTGGCGGTTCAATACATTGTGTTCTCCGTTACAACAGTGCAGGTTAGAAAACCTATCACTAAGTTAAGGTTCAATCTCTGGGACACCTAAGCCTAATTTTGATGTATTCTGTTTTTCTCGTGATTTATCGATAGATCTATTGCCCAATAGTTGTTTTTTAATTTTGAATAGATAAAACAATAGTCCCACATAGACTAAAATATTAAGAGTTTTAGACTTAAATACCATGGGTTTTGCCTAAAGGGCATGGCCCTTTGGGTCTACACACTTTTGTGTGAGGGGGAAGACCTAGACTATGGCAAGGTTGCCTTTCCCGTACGCGCGGTGCTTCGCACCGAAGCACGCACGCCGCCGTCCGGTCGGGCGGGTCGGGTGTGGGTGTGGGTGTGCTAGATCCTATTTTTTTGCTGAAAATTTTCGTACTCGTTTTTCACACATGTAGAAGAATCTTACTACTTGTTTGTACGTGTTTGGCTTGGCTTCTGTGTCTGTCTGACTTGTGTGTCTCGCATGCTTTTGACTGACTGACAAAAGCAAAAGCTATTTTCTGAACCTGACAAAAGCTAAAGCTATTTTCTCGCAAAAGCAACACTCTGCTCTATGGTCGACAAAAGCAACTCTCTGTTTTATGTCTGATTTTGTCTTACACTATTTTTAACCAAACATTACCAGTATTTCTGTCATACGCATGGATTCTTTGCATGACTTTTTCTTCTTGTTTGTAATGTCATAAACACTATATAAGAGAGTAGTTTTCAGCTCATTAAAAACACAAAAGAGAAACATCTTTTCTTCTGCTCCTCTGTTTTCTGTAAATATTTTTACTATCCAGTTTTTTCTTTGTTTAAAGTTTTGTTAATCACTGCTGCAAAGTTCTAAGGGTGTTCTCTTGTATGCTACAATGAGGAACGCTAACGATAGTTGTATCCTGGAGGCATCTCGTCGATATGGCTATAGCATCTCTCTATAGGAGAAGTATTCGGCGAATATTGTCTTTAGGACAGCGTATATCATACGTGCCTCTATTATTCTGCGATAATTTGCTGATGCATCCGAAATCAACCATTGGTTCGATCTAAGTATTTTTCACAGTAATTTTTTAATTGTTGTCAATATCTCCAACAACTACAGACAATATTCGTTCATTACTATATTCTTTCTGTAACAACATGGGAAAAAGTACTGTAGACAAACCTCCAAAGTTTAGTGGAAAAGACTTTAAACGATGGCAGTCCAAAATGTTATTTTTCTTAAAAGACCAAAGATTAGATGAAGTTGCCTTGAAAAAACCCTCAAGAAGACTTCATGACCGTGGTTATGAAGATAGACTAGATAGGTGGACTAGGAAGAATTATATGTGTAAAAATCATATACTTAACTGCTTGGATGATTCCCTTTATGATTTTTACAATGCAAAAGAGAATTTTACTTCTTTTTATTTATGGGAAGCCTTGGAAGAAAAATATCTCGCTGAGGATGCTGGAAGCAAGAAGTTCTTGGTGGCTAGGTTCCTTGATTACAAAAGAACTGATGAAAAACCTGTAGTCGATCAATTCTTAGAACTTCAGTTAATCATCAACGAAATTCTTGCTGAAGGCAATGTTATTGATGAACCTTTCCAAGTATCCGCAGTTATTGAAAAACTTCCACCTTCGTGGAACGAATACAAAAGGAAGCTACGACACAAGACTCGTGAAATCACCATGATAGAGATGGGGAAAAGGATTCAAGTTTAAGAACTATTGTGCTGCAAGGACAAGAGCCTAATGCTGAGCAAAGACATGTACAACAAAGCTCATATCCTAGAAGATAATGCTGCATCAAAGAAAGGACATGAAGGAAAATCTGAATCCAGCAAAAATGGTAACAAACGTAACAAACGTCGTAACTCCAAAGGTAACCATCTTAAACCAAAGGGTGTTGTCTCTAAAAACACCATCAAAGGTGATTCTTTGAATCGTGGTAAACCCAGGTCATATGGCCAAAGACTCGTAGAGCGCCTAAAAAAGACCTAACATGATCCTAAACAGAAAAATAAGGAGAACATAGTAGATGATTCTAGATATTTTACTGGCATGATGATTCTAGAAGATATGACCAATGTGAGAGACTGGTGGTTAGATTCTGGAGCCACCAGGCATGTCTGCAAGTTTAGAAATGCGTTCTCCTCCTATAACAAAGTAGGAGACGATGAGAAATTGTTTATGGGAAACTCTTCCACCGCTAAAGTGGTGGGAAAAGGCAAGGTTGAATTGAAGCTCACTTCAGGAAAAACTCTCGCATTGAATGACGTGTATCACGTCCCGTACATATGCAAGAATCTTATCTCTGAAACCATCTTACTTGGGAAGGTTTTAAATTTGTAGCTGAGTCTAACAAGGTTGTAATCTCTAAAAGTGGTGACTTCGTAGGAAAAGGTTATGTCACTGAAAACATGATTAAGCTTAGTGTACTTGCTTTGAATTTGAATGATAATGCATCTTCTTCTGCTTATGTTTGTGACTCCTCACATGTTTGGAATAATAGACTAGGACATGTTAATTTCAAATCCATCAAAAGACTTGCTAATTCAGTTTGCATTCCTAAAATAAACATTGACAGAAGTCATAAATGTGAAATTTGTGGTTAATCTAAATATGCAAGAAAACCATTTAACAAAAGGGTTGAACGTAGTACAGTTCCCTTAGAACTAATCCTCTCGGATTTAGGAGATTTGAAATCAACACCAACTAGAGGTGGTAAAAAATGGTACATCACTTTTATCGATGATTACTCACGATACTGTCAAGTTTATCTTCTTAGAAGTAAAGATGAATCCTTAGACGCTTTCAAATTATATAAACTTGAAGTAGAAACCAAAGAGGTGTTACAATTAAAACTCTTAGGTCAGACCAAGGGGGTGATTATGTGATACCTATAGGAGAATTTTGTAAACTTAATGGCATCATTCATGAAACCACTGCACCTTCTTCACCTGAGTCGAATGGAGTAGATGAAAGGAAAAACCGAACACTTATAGATATGGTGAACGATATGTTAGCTAGTTCAGGGTTACCTTCGAACCTGTGTGGGGAAGCAATTCTCTCTGCTTGTTATATCTTGAACCGATTTCCATTTAAGAAATGTGACAAAACTCCATATGAGTTATGGAAAGGTAGACAACCTTCTTATGCATACTTTAAAGTGTGGGGGTGTTTGGCCAAGGTGGCCATTCCTCGTTCCAAGAAAAACAAAATAGGACCTAAAACTATGGATTGTGTTTTCCTAGGCTATCCTGAGCACACTAGTGCTTATAGCTTCATGGTCATTGGTATGAACACCATCATGGAATCAAGAGATGCAGTGTTCTTTGAACACATTTTTCCTTTAGGGTCTGGACCTCGCAAAAGGGTCCACGATGACCTCACAAATATTCCTTCAACTAGTCAACCCCCGTCTCTAGATGTTGAGACCGAACCTAGAAGAAGTAAGAGTGTTAGAACCGAGAAAAGTTTCGGACCAGATTTTTTGACTCTTGGCCAGAGAGTGGACCCCAAACCTATAAGGAAGCTATGACTTCTCCGGAAGCTCCTTATGGGAAGAAGCTTCGATTAATGAGTGGGATTCCATTCAACAAAACGAAACTTGGGACCTTGTAGACTTACCTCCTGGTAGTAAATCCATAGGTTGCAAATGGGTTTTCAAAAGGAAGCTTAGAATAGATGGAACTATAGAAAAATACAAAGCTAGGTTGGTAGCTAAAGGCTATAGACAACAGGAAGGATTATATTTCTTTTGGTACTTATTCACCGGTCACAAGAATCACCTCTATTAGGATGTTGATTGCTATTGCTTCTATTTATGATTTGCATATACATCGATGGATGTTAAAACGCATTTTTATATGGTGAATTGAATGAAGAAATTTATATTGACCAACCTGGAGGTTTTGTTGTGAAAGGTTGTGAAGACAAAGTATGCAAATTGAACAAATATCTGTATGGTTTAAAACAAACACCTAAACAGCGGCATGAAAAATTTAATTATGTAATGATATCTAATGGCTTCAAGGTTAATGAATCTTATAAATGTGTTTACATTAAATCTGTGGATGATTCTCATGTAATTGTGTGCCTGTACGTTGATGATATGCTCATATTAGGCAGTAACCTTGATATTATTAATACCACTAAAAGCATGCTTAACGAAAACTTTCACATGAAAGACTTAGGCCCTGCTGATGTAATCTTAGGGATGAAAATCAGAAAGACGTCTGATGGATATAGTCTTAGTCAATCTCATTATCTTCGAAACTGTACTTAAGAGATTTAATCATGAAAATGCTAAACCTGTATCTACTCCTTATGATCCCAATTGTAACTTGAAAAGGAACAAGGGTGAGGGAATTTCTCAACTTGAGTATTCTCGCATTATTGGCGTCTTATGTATTTGATGAACTGTACAAGACATGATATTGCCTACACTGTGAGTAGATTAAGCAGGTACACTTGCAACGCTGGGCGGGATCACTGGAATGCTCTCTATAGAGTTCTATGCTACCTGAGAGGCACTTCAAACTATTGCTTAAGTTTTGGGAAGTATCCTGCTGTGCTGGAATGGTATTGTGATGCTAACTATATCAGACTCAGATGAGTGCAAATTCACTAGTGGGTACATCTTCACACTTGGAGGTGTGTCTGTGTCATGGAAGTATTCCAAACAGACATGTATAGCTCGATCCACTATGGAGTCTGAGTTTATAGCCTTGGAGAAAGCTGGATGGATACGAGGTTTCCTGGGAGGAATTCCACTCTGGCCCAAGCCTGTGTCATCGATCGCAATCCACTGTGATGGTCAAGCTGCTATTGGTTGTGCAAGGAATAGTATATACAACGGAAAGTCTATACATCTACAAAGAAGACACAAGACAGTGAAACAACGACTCTCTACTGGTATCATCTCTATAGACTTTGTGAGGTCTTAAGAGAATATTGCAGATCCTTTGACGAAAGGGTTATCTAGAGAGGTAGTTAGATCCACATCGAGGGGGATGGGACTTAAGATCATAGAATAAGTCACCATGAAGGATACTCAACCTTGTGAATGGAGCTCCAAGATCAAGGTTCAATGAGACAACTAATTTATGGTGATATCGAGAAAGCACTATCTTTGTCCCTCCCTATGATGTAACTGTGCGATAGTGCTACCTGCATGAGTTAGGATGATCTGTTGAGATCTTAATGAGTTGAATCGCTTTGTTTAAAGCGGGGTGTGGCAGGACACTATTAATGAACTCACCTATGTGGATGTTGGAAGTGGGGCCGCTTCCTATGAGAATTTGAGCTGATTCTCTAGAGACATTCATTAAGTCTGAAATTTGGCCCACGGCCAAAACGGGCACAACGACAAGAGCTTGGTAGCTTTCTTTCGTAACATCAAGTGTGGTTGTTACTTCTGAATTGCATTAACTATTGGCGGTTCAATACATTGTGTTCTCCGTTACAACCGGCAGTTCCGAAAACCTATCACTAAGTTAAGGTTCAATCTCTGGGACACCTAAGCCTAATTTTGATGTATTCTGTTTTCTCGTGATTTATCGATAGATCTATTGCCCAATAGTTGTTTTTTAATTTTGAATAGATAAAACAATAGTCCCACATAGACTAAAATATTAAGAGTTTTAGACTTAAATACCATGGGTTTTGCCTAAAGGGCATGGCCCTTTGGGTCTACACACTTTTGTGTGAGGGGAAGACCTAGACTATGGCAAGGTTACCTTTCCCGTACGCGTGGTGTTTCGTGACCAAGCACGCACGCCGCCGTCCGGTCGGGCGGGTCGGGTGTGGGTGTGGGTGTGCTAGATCCTATTTTTTTTGTGAAAATTTTCGTACTCGTTTTTCACACATGTAGAAGAATCTTACTACTTGTTTGTACGTGTTTGGCTTGGCTTCGTGTTCATCGACTTTGTGTCTCGCATGCTTTTGATCGTCGACAAAAGCAAAAGTTGTTTTCTGAACCTGACAAAAGCTAAAGTTGTTTTCTGCAAAAGCAACACTCTGCTCTATGACTGACAAAAGCAACTCTCTGTTTTATGTCTGATTTTGTCTTACACTATTTTTAACCAAACATTACCAGTATTTGTCCATACGCTTGGATTCTTTGCATGACTTTTTCTTCTTGTTTGTAATGTCATAAACACTATATAAGAGAGTAGTTTTATTTCATTAAAAACACAAAAGAGAAACATCTTTGGTTTTCCCACACTACACCCCTCACTATATTTTGGTTAATTAGTTCATTGAAAGATGCATAATTGAGAATGTTTATTGATTGATTTCATGAGTTATCTACACAGGGAAAATGGAATTACACTTAGCAAGTAAAACACTCTTAAACTTTCTCTCTCCTAATGACTTGCGCCACAATTCCAAAAAGATCTCTCTCTCTCAACAGACTCACTCGACCCTTTATATAGGGTAATACATAGTGGATGACAGCTAAGCTATCCTTTATTTTCGGGAATGTCTCGCGAAGTGTCGCGATGTACAACTATTCAATCTCGCGACACTTCTTAACCCTCGCCGGGTTCCATGTCTTTCGGTTGTTTTGTGTGTCGTTTCCCATTGCGTCGTTTATTTTAGTTTCTGCGACTCCCTCGCGGTACTGTCGTTTATTGATCTCGCGAGCCCTATGCATTGCGATATTATGATCCTACATCTTGCCTCTTTTTCCTTGAATATTGCTTGAAGGGCGATCTTGAAGGAAAAATCCGTCGTCGTAGTAATCTTTGGTCTTTGTTGACGAAGGGACGAGCGAAAGAATACTGGACTTGAAAAGTACGTACTTGCCTCTATTCTTTTGCGAAGTTCCAAAGTTTCTCTGTATATATGAAGTGGCATTTCTTGCCTCATGAGTTATGGAAAATAATCAATTTCGCAAGCTCCTTTCGCCTGTTAGGAAATATGTTGTGCGATGTTCGAATTCTATTAAAATTCCCTGGATTTAATGGTGACCATTTACACGTGTCTATATTTACCTCTTTTACCGGTGCATTTAATGTTATCCGGTCGTAATATCCTTATCTATTTATAGGGGTGTTCCTTGTGAAGGAGTTTCTTTTTCTCTTTCATCTTCTTCATCGTCTGCAAGTGTTCCTCTTCTTCATCATTCTGTAATCATTCTGCAAGTGTTTGCCTGCTGTCTTCCTTCTTCATACTCTTCTCTTCTTCTGCTACATCCTATTTGTTGTTCTCATGGCATCCAGGTTTGTTAATCTTGCCATATCTAGTTTAATCTTGTGGTTGATTGCTTTGAAATTAGTTTTTCTTGTTGAAATCACACTGGTATGCTTAACTTCATAATTCTTTTTCCGCCATTGTTGTTTAGCAAAAACCAACCCAAAACCAGATTTACCGTGAAGGACCCTCTTCTTTCTTTGGGCTCGCCATCGAAACCTTCTTCGCAACAAGAATCTATTACGCAGCCAAAGCCTACTTCGCGAGTAAAATCTAGGGTTAACAAAAGAAAGCCTGCGAGTGACAAGGTATTTAAGAAACATTTCTTTTTTACGAACAATATATTGTTGCCTCTGTTTCTTATTTAACTTGTTACTCGCAGGATGATGGAAATATCGATGTGAGAACTCCTAAAAGGCTTCGCCAACCCAAGCCTGTTACTCCCAGTGTTCCATTTCCTTCATTCACACCTTCATCTCCCGCTGCGAAGTCGTCGCAAGATAATATTCCTATGCCTCAACTCCTCATAGACCAAGTTCCTTACAACTGTCCTCCTGCAAACGATGGTATACCACCCTCTGCTATCAATGTCCCTACTATTTCTCCAATCACTTCTCTCCCTGAAATTTCCTCTTCTCATGAAATTCCTTTGACAAAGGATGACTCATCTTTTTTGGTAGAGCAAATTCCTCTAACGGCGGAAAATTTGGAGGGTATAGATGTGGCCTTTAAGGTTCTTTCAGATCTCGTGAATGATGCCAAGAAAACTTCATCGATCCTATCAAATCCAACGTCTGCGCGAGATTTTAAGTAAGCACCTTGGTCCCGATAAGGTCTCGCAAGCGTCTTTGGTTCAAGAAATTAGTAAGCTGAAGGATGATCTCCAAGGTTATGACCGCGAAGTGCAATAGTCTTCACCTTGAAAATCAAAAATTTCACAACATCTCGCTAGATCGTGATAACCTTCGCAAGAAGAATGAAGAATTAAAAGGTA
The DNA here is from genome assembly GCA_023531295.1 of Papaver armeniacum. Lineage (NCBI taxonomy): Eukaryota > Viridiplantae > Streptophyta > Magnoliopsida > Ranunculales > Papaveraceae > Papaver > Papaver armeniacum. The sequence continues at coordinate 68,667 of JAJJWW010016232.1, forward strand.
TGCCCTCGCTTTTTTTTTTTTTTTTTTTTTTTTTTTTTTTTTTTTTTTTTTTTGCATCTCAAATCCTTGCTCGTCTTCAAAGTATTAAACCAGAAACGAATAATGGAGATATATCAGACGGAGTCTATCGTTGAAGAAGTTCGAGTTGAAAGAGATTCTTGGATGGAGCAGTATAATCTCTTAGATAATCTTCATACCTATGCAACTGATCAAATAAATAACTTATCGAAAGAGAATTTTGATTTATCGCAAAAGCAAGACTCATTAAGTAATGACTTATCTCGCCTCTCTTATGCTTTGACTAAAACTAATTTGGAGTTGGAAACTTTATCAGATGAGAATCGAACTCTTTCTCAAGAGAAACGTTCTTTGTTGAATAAGGTGGCGAGCTACTCGCAGCAGTATGATGTTTGCCAAAAATTATGTGAAGAACAAGAGCAAGTTAATCATTCTTTGAAAAACCAACTTGAAGAAATTATCTGAGAGAGATAAACTTATTCAAGGTAGAATAACTTTGAGTGTAAAAGCGAAGCAATTCCAAGAACAATGTGCCAAATTAGAAAAATCCAACTCTACTTTGGCGACCGAAAATTCCATACTTGTTTCCCATGAAAAGAATTTGCGATCTCGATTGAAAGGCTTAGTTGGAGATTCATTTGATGATGTCATGGACCGTTTGGGGAATAACTTCGCAGCTTTAATTCAACATCTTACTTCTCAAAAGGAAGGTAGTCAAATTATTTGACTATCTTGATTTATGTATTTATTCATGAATGGTTTGTTACCCTAAAAGTGCCAATAATGTTCAATAAGAACTTTCTCTGATCTTGTGTATTTGTTATGCAGACTCTGAGAGAAAGCTTCGTTCCACTATCTCCACCCTCAAGTCTGATTATTCTAACATTCGCAAGGAAAATGGACTACTCTCCGCGCATCTTGCTCGTTCTCGCGACCGTGCAGAGCGAAGATTTGATTATATGTCTGATTGTAAGGATATTGATAGTAAAAATCGTCAAAAGGCATCGCTTCGTCAATTCCATCTTAAAGCGGAAGTCCTTGTGAATGATATTTTTTGTCGAAGTCTCTTGATCCTATTCATGTCAATCCTTTGGAAGTAAGTGATGATGAAGTCCCCCGATTCTCCTGATAGTGATTATGACTATGAAAGCGGCGAAGATATCGCTAATACTGAAGTTGTCAACAAAGATCTGACTGAAAAAACTGCTGATGAAAATCCATCAGCTGGCGAGAATGAAGGTGTTGAAAATATTTCTGATGAACATCCATTGACCGGTGAAGGTGAAGTGAGAAAATTATTGGTGAAGATGATAAAATTGATGTAGAGAATTAACTGCTTTATAACTTTTGCTGCAACCGTCCTTTTGTTTTGAAAGATTAAATCCCTTGTTGAATAATCCTCTTATTAATCAGTCATCATTAAATCTTTTCAGTTTTGAATAATCTTCTTAATTATGACTATAATCTCGCAAGCTTATTCGCTTACATTTTTATGAAATGATTTTTAATCGGTCATCATCATTGTATTCTTCACTGATGTCGAATTTTGTACCGCGGCGAGGTCGCAGGTATCTTCATGAGTGAAGAAACCTACTTTTCTCGCCTTATCATTTGGTAGTCTTTATTTTATCTCTTCTTGTGGCGACAAGGTCGCAGACCGCCTTTACATTTTCATGCAATGGCTCATTGACCTTGCCTTATCAATTTTGTGTGGTCTTCCGAGTTAGACCTCCCTAATTAGAGGTCCTCCCCTGCCACCTTTTATGGCGACAAAATCGCAGGACGTCTTTACACTTGCATGTAAAGACCCATTGATCTTGTCTTATCATTTTCCAAGTATTTTTGCCTCTGCAGGATGTTTTAGTTGCGACAATATGACAGGCCTAGATATCCTTGCGGACATAAAGTCCCATGACATTGCCGTCGTGCGACGAAATCGCAGGACGTCCGTACACTTTCATGTAAAGACCCATTGATCTCGTCTTACCCTCGCGTTAGTATTATTGCCTCTGCAGGATCATTGCACAAATATGACAAGCCTAAGTCTCCTTGCGAAAACAAAGCCTCATGACATTTGCGTCTGTTTTGACACTCCCCCTAATGGAGAGCGTCGCCCTTATCATCTCCCCGGTTGCCCCTTCAAGGAGGCGAAACATCGGCCATACAAGACTAGCTCCTCCCATCCGGTCTTAACAACAACCAGTTGTTTTCGCAGCCTCTTATCCCTTATACCTATAGGGTTTATGGTTACGAGACTGCACCCTAAGTGGAGTTTTCTTCGGGCGAGTGCAACGCATGCCAAGACTTGCCAAGAATGGCCAGGGTAGGTTCATCCATCCCGGGCACTCTGGCTCAACCGTGTACCTCGGCGCCTTGAGCATACACTGACTCCTAAGAAGAGACCCTCGGTCGCCCAACCAGGGTATAACCTACATATATAGTTGGGAATCCAAGGTACCTCTTCCGGATAGGCTTTCATGGGCCCCAAATTTCCATGACTCAGGCTTCAGGAGCGGTGTAACCTTCCCCCTGAGCCATGTCGAGAGATACCCCCTTATATGACGCACTTTAGGTCTTACATTTGCCTCTTACGAAATGTTATTCGCGAACTAGGGTGTACGCCATAAAGGTTCGTCCCATTCATTCATTCTTTTTAATTATTTTTCATCATTTGCTATTTTGTCTGCGAGATACTCGCCAATTTATTCATTTAATCATTCCTTATCTCTTGTTGTTTTGTTAAGCCATGCATGACTTTTTTGTTATTCTTTTCGCGAGATCTTCGCGGATTCTTTCTGCATTCTCCGAATGTCGCAAATATCTGGCGAAGAATTACTTCATCTTGATTCCTTTTTCCTTTCCCATTATTACGGGTAATATTTCTTTAGATATAACCTATTCCATGGTCTATCCAATTTTTGTCCCACATCTCTTCCTTCGGGGTCCATCAATCTATATGCCCCTGTACCAACTACCTCTTTGATGATATAAGGTCCATCCCATTTTCTCGCCAGTTTACCTCCGTTTTCACGTTGATATACTGGAGTTTCTCGCAACACCAAGTCGCCCGGTTGGAACTCACGTATTTTTACACGCTTGTTATATTCTCTAGCCAGTCTTCGCTGGTAATTCTCCATGTGTCGCAAGGCTTTTTCTCGTTTTTCTTCCAATTCATCCAACTTGACTAGAATATTACCTGCGCTAAGATTTTTCTCCCAGACCTCTCTTTTGGTTGTCGGAATCACGACCTCTGTTGGGAGTACTGCTTCAACTCCATAAGTTAGGCAAAAAGGGGACATTCCTGTGGCTTCTCTTCTAGTTGTATTATAGGCCCATACTGCATTGGGTACTTGTTCGCACCATCCCTTGTTGTGTCCTTCCAACTTTTTCTTCAATATATCGGCAATTGTTTTGTTTGTTGCCTCCGCTTGGCCATTAGCTTGTGGATATAATGGAGTCGATTTTCCACATTTTATCTGAAATGCATTGAGCAGCAATTCTATATTTTGCCCTTCAAACTGTTTCCCATTATCAGATACCAATTGCGCAGGAATCCCAAATCTGCATATGATATTTTCGAATATGAAAGTAAAAACATCCTTATCACGAATGTGCTGGACCGCTTTCACCTCTGCCCATTTTGTGAAATAGTCCGTTGCGACAATTAAGTATCTCCTTTGTCCAGTTCCTGGTAAAAATGGTCCCACAATATCTAAACCCCATTTTCCAAAAGGCCACACACTTTTTGAAGAATTTAACTGTGCTCTGGTGCATGTATCTTTTTCCCGTGTCTTTGACAATCTTCGCAACGTCTGGCTATTACTCTCGCATCCTCATGCATATATGGCCAATAATATCCTTGCGTCTTTGCCTTGTATGCCAAAGATCTTCCGCCGCTATGATTTCCTGCATCCCCACTATGCAGCATCTTCAATATGGTTTCTCCCTCTTTCCTTGTCAGGCACCGAAGCGAAGGTCCATCAAAAGAACGCCGATAAAGCACGCCATCTCGCAATTCATAATTTGTTGCTCGGCTCTTTAACTTGTGTGCTTCCAATCTATTTCTTGGTATTTCGCCTTTCATTAAATATGCGTGAAGTTCTATCCTCCAATCTTCCTCGCGACGCTGCATCTCATCTACTACCATCATTATATCTGCTTCTTGTTCCTCTTCTTTATTAATTGATGGCGCCAGTAGCGTCTGTATTTTGATATTCCTCGCAGTTGGGTCTGTCATCATACTTGATATAAAGGCAAAAGCGTCTGCGAGTCTGTTATCTCTCCTTGATATGTGCCTCCATTTTATTTTCGGTATCTGTGCTGACAACACTTCTACAAGCTTCCTGTATTTCTGTAGGGATGGATCATTTGTAGCATACTTTTCTGTTATCTGACGAATTGCCAATTGCGAGTCGCTGGTAATTCTCACACTCTCCAGTTTCATTTCTATTGCAAATCGTAAAGCATGTATTATGGCTTCGTATTCCGTTTCATTATTGGTAGACTCAAATTCCAATCTAAAAGCAAAAGCTAACTTATTGCCTTCTGGCGAAATCATAACAATTCCCACTCCTTTACCTTCTCCATTTGATGATCCATCCACTAATATTTCCCACCGGTTTGGCTCAGTTAACAAATCTTTTGGGTCTCCATGTTCTTCCTCTACATCCATCATTTCATCCACTGCTTCATCTTCCTCCAAGGGAAATTCTGCCAGAAAGTCTGCGACGACCTGTGACTTGGTTGAAGATAATATTTCATATTTGAGTTTGCAATGACTTATTTGAGCATTCCATCTTTCGATTCTTCCTGATCTTTTGAATTTTTCATTACTCGACTCAATTGGTACCTTTGTTACCACCCTAACAGTATGTGCCTGAAAATATATGCGAAGTTTAAATGACGCATAGACTAACGCTAGGATTAGTTTTTCAATCTTTGAATAATTTCTTTCTGCGGCATTAAAAGTTTTACTGATATAATAGATTGGTTTTTCCACTCCCGCGTCCGTTCGCAATAAAACTGCACTTAAGGCGTGCGAAGTAGTCGCGAGATATATTAATAATTCCTCCCTGCCTTCTCGCATCGCATAATGGATATATCCATTAAATGCTCCTTAATTCCTTGTAAAGCCTTTTCACATTCGTCCGTCCATTCGAATTTCGATCCCTTTTTTAGAACACGAAAAAATGTTTACATTTATCGACGACCGCGAGATGAACCTTCCTAATGATGCTAACAATCCATTTAGCTTTTGAACATCTTTTATCGTCGCGGCGTCGGCATGTCGCGAACTCGCTTTTACTTTCTCGGGTCAACGTGTATTCCTTCCTTTGATACAATGTAACCCAAGAACTTCCCCGACGCAACTCCGAAGGTACATTTTTTCGGGTTGACTTTGATGTTGAAACGCCTCATTTGCTCAAAAATTTCTTTCAGGTCTCGCACGTGATCTTCTGCCTTCTTACTTTTTACTAGCATATCATCTACATAGACTTCCAGTGTTTTATGTATCCATTCTCGCGAATACCTCTTCTACCATCCTTTGATACGTCGCTCCAAAGATTTCGCAAACCGAATGGCATTTTAGTATAGCAAGATAATCCTCTTGGAGCAAAGAAAGCAAGATGCTCTTGATCCTCTTCGGCGAGTGGGATCTGGTTGTAACCTTTGTATCCATCCAATGAGGATACCCTTTCATTCCTCGCCGCCGATTCGACCCACTGGGAATATCCGGCAATGGAAAACCTGTCTTTGGGCAGGCTTTATTTAAATCAGTGAAATCAATGCAAATCCTTATTCCTTTGTTCTTCTTTGGAACTATAACCATATTCGCTATCCATTCGGGATATTTTGCTTGTCTAATGATTCCTGCGTCCAACATCTTCTGCAATTCTTCTTCTATCTGAGGGTGATATGTTGTTGCTATCTTTCTAATTCTTTGTTTGAATGGCTTTACCTTTTTATCAATTTCCAACTTGTGACAAGCTACCGATGGATCTATACCAGGCATTTCATCCATATCCCACGCGAAGATATCTTTATAATCTCGCAACAGACCGACAGTTCTTTCTTCTTCATCTGCTCCCATGTTAGTTCCAATCTTTAGCATCTTGGGTTCTCCCTTAGTTCCAATATTCACTTCTTTGGTTTGCTCTGCCGCGACGTAACTGGCCTTCGGTTCTCCCATAGGGGTTGGTCCTTTCGGTTCCTTCGCGGGATCATTTTCTTCTCCCGAGGTCTCGCTGGGTATGCCTTTTCCTTCCTTCGCTTTGATCATGTAAACTCTGAACTCTTCTTCTTTCTTAGCCTCCTTCGCCATCTTTTTGCGGTGCTTAGATATATTCTTTTGTTTATTTACTTGTTCCTCGTTACATTTTACTTCATTTTGATAGTATATTCTTCCTTTAGCAGCATCCCCTCTGATCTCGCTGATTCCAGTTGGTGTAGGGAATTTGATACGTTGATGAAGCGTCGACGCCACAGCTTTTATTGCATGTACCCATGGTCTTCCTAGCAACATGTTGTATGGTGATTCCATATCCACCACACTCAATGTCACCTTTGTTTCAATTCCTCCTAATGGAATACGTATTTTTATCTCCCCTTTAACTTTTGTTATGGATTTACCAAAACCTTGAATATTGTATGCCGCGAAAATCATATCTTCATCTTTATATCCCATCTTTTTGTAAGCGTGATAGAACATGATGTTTACCAGACTCCCTGTATCGATTAAAACTCCATTCATCACCCATGTTTTCATCGTATTCTCCGATTTCTCTCCTTCCTTACACACGTTTATTGCAATCAACAGTGGAGACATGAGATCCAAGTTTTCTTTTGATATTTCCTCCGCCGTGAATGTTATCTCTTGCTTTTCCCAATCTTTCAAAGGTGACGTTATTTCTCGATCTGTAATCTTCTTTCCTTCAAAATCTCGTTTGTGTATCCTTCCTCTGATATTTTCATGAAATTCGTTAACCATTACTCTCATACCTGTGCTGTATGCCATATCTTCTTCTCCCGCTTCATCCAATCTAAGAGTTTCCTTTCTCATTTTCTTGATCTAAACAACTTTAATTGCGATTTTCTTTCCTAAACCAACAAGATTAGGTCCCTGTTTCTAGCGCATATGTAGTAGCAGGTTTTCCCACACTACACCCCTCACTATATTTTGGTTAATTAGTTCATTGAAAGATGCATAATTGAGAATGTTTATTGATTGATTTCATGAGTTATCTACACAGGGAAAATGGAATTACACTTAGCAAGTAAAACACTCTTAAACTTTCTCTCTCCTAATGACTTGCGCAACAATTCCAAAAAGATCTCTCCTACAACAGACTCACTCGACCCTTTATATAGGGTAATACATAGTGGATGACAGCTAAGCTATCCTTTATTTTCGGGAATGTCTCGCGAAGTGTCGCATGTACAACTATTCAATCTCGCGACACTTCTTAACCCTCGCCGAGTTCCATGTCTTTCGGTTGTTTTGTGTGTCGTTTCCCATTCGTCGTTTATTTTAGTTTCTGCGACTCCCTCGCTGCAGACCGTCGTTTATTGATCTCGCGAGCCCTATGCATTGCGATATTATGATCCTACATCGTAACAACATGGGAAAAAGTACTGTAGACAAACCTCCAAAGTTTAGTGGAAAAGACTTTAAACGATGGCAGTCCAAAATGTTATTTTTCTTAAAAGACCAAAGACTAGATGAAGTTGCCTTGAAAAAACCCTCAAGAAGACTTCATGACCGTGGTTATGAAGATAGACTAGATAGGTGGACTAGGAAGAATTATATGTGTAAAAATCATATACTTAATCGCTTGGATGATTCCCTTTATGATTTTTACAATGCAAAAGAGAATTTTACTTCTTTTTATTTATGGGAAGCCTTGGAAGAAAAATATCTCGCTGAGGCTGCTGGAAGCAAGAAGTTCTTGGTGGCTAGGTTCCTTGATTACAAAAGAACTGATGAAAAACCTGTAGTCGATCAATTCTTAGAACTTCAGTTAATCATCAACGAAATTCTTGCTGAAGGCAATGTTATTGATGAACCTTTCCAAGTATCCGCAGATTATTGAAAAACTTCCACCTTCGTGGAACGAATACAAAAGGAAGCTACGACACAAGACTCGTGAAATCACCATGATAGAGCTGGGGAAAAGGATTCAAGTTTAGGAACTACTGTGCTGCAAGGACAAGAGCCTAATTCTGAGCAAAGACATGTACAACAAAGCTCATATCCTAGAAGATAATGTCGCATCAAAGAAAGGACATGAAGGAAAATCAATCCAAAGAAAATGGTAACAAACGTAACAAACGCCGTAACTCCAAAGGTAACCATCTTAAACCAAAGGGTGTTGTCTCTAAAAACACCATCAAAGGTGATTCCAGAATCGTGGTAAACCCGGTCATATGGCCAAAGACTGTAGAGCGCCTAAAAAAATACCTAACATGATCCTAAACGGAAAAATAAGGAGAACATAGTAGATGATTCTGGATATTTTACTGGCATGATGATTCTAGAAGATATGACCAATGTGAGAGACTGGTGGTTAGATTCTGGAGCCACCAGTGCATGTCTCGCAAGTTTAGAAATGCGTTCTCCTCCTATAACAAAGTAGGAGACGATGAGAAATTGTTTATGGGAAACTCTTCCACCGCTAAAGTGGTGGGAAAATGCAAGGTTGAATTGAAGCTCACTTCAGAAAACTCTCGCATTGAATGACGTGTATCACGTCCCGTACATATGCAAGAATCTTATCTCTCAAAACCATCTTACTTGGGAAGGTTTTAAATTTGTAAAGTTGAATCTAACAATGTTGTAATCTCGAAAAGTGGTGACTTCGTAGGAAAAGGTTATGTCACTGAAAACATGATTAAGCTTAGTGTACTTGCTTTGAATTTGAATGATAATGCATCTTCTTCTGCTTATGTTTGTGACTCCTCACATGTTTGGAATAATAGACTAGGACATGTTAATTTCAAATCCATCAAAAGACTTGCTAATTCAGTTTGCATTCCTAAAATAAACATTGACAGAAGTCATAAATGTGAAATTTGTGGTTAATCTAAATATGCAAGAAAACCATTTAACAAAAGGGTTGAACATAGTACAGTTCCCTTAGAACTAATCCTCTCGGATTTAGGAGATTTGAAATCAACACCAACTAGAGGTGGTAAAAAATGGTACATCACTTTTATCGATGATTACTCACGATCTTGTCAAGTTTATCTTCTTAGAAGTAAAGATGAATCCTTAGACGCTTTTCAAATTATATAAACTTGAAGTAGAAACCAAAGAGGTGTTACAATTAAAACTCTTAGGTCGGACCAAGGGGTGATTATGTGATACCTATAGGAGAATTTTGTAAACTTAATGGCATCATTCATGAAACCACCGCACCTTCTTCACCCGAGTCGAATGGAGAAGCTGAAAGGAAAACCGAACACTTATAGATATGGTGAACGCTATGTTAGCTAGTTCGGGGTTACCTTCGAACCCGTGTGGGGAAGCAATTCTCTCGCTTGTTATATCTTGAACCGATTTTCATTTAAGAAATGTGACAAAACTCCATATGAGTTATGGAAAGGTAGACAACCTTCTTATGCATACTTTAAAGTGTGGGGGTGTTTGGCCAAGGTGGCCATTCCTCGTTCCAAGAAAAACAAAATAGGACCTAAAACTATGGATTGTGTTTTCCTAGGCTATCCTGAGCACATTAGTGCTTATAGCTTCATGGTCATTGGTATGAACACCATCATGGAATCAAGAGATGCAGTGTTCTTTGAACACATTTTTCCTTTAGGGTCTGGACCTCGCAAAAGGGTCCACGATGACCTCACAAATATTCCTTCAACTAGTCAACCCCCGTCTCTAGATGTTGAGACCGAACCTAGAAGAAGTAAGAGGGTTAGAACCGAGAAAAGTTTCGGACCAGATTTTTTGACTCTTACGGTAGAGTCTGAACCCCAAACCTATAAGGAAGCTATGACTTCTCCGGAAGCTCCCTTATGGGAAGAAGCTTCGATTAATGAGTGGGATTCCATTCAACAAAACGAAACTTGGGACCTTGTAGACTTACCTCCTGGTAGTAAATCCATAGGTTGCAAATGGGTTTTCAAAAGGAAGCTTAGAATAGATGGAACTATAGAAAAATATAAAGCTAGGTTGGTAGCTAAAGGCTATAGACAACAGGAAGGATTTTATTTCTTTGGTACTTATTCACCGGTCACAAGAATCACCTCTATTAGGATGTTGATTGCTATTGCTTCTATTTATGATTTGCATATACATGTGGATGGATGTTAAAACTGCATTTTTATATGGTGAATTGAATGAAGAAATTTATATTGACCAACCTGGAGGTTTTGTTGTGAAAGGTTGTGAAGACAAAGTATGCAAATTGAACAAATATCTGTGTGGTTTAAAACAAACACCTAAACAGTGGCATGAAAATTTTAATTATGTAATGATATCTAATGGCTTCAAGGTTAATGAATCTTATAAATGTGTTTACATTAAATCTGTGGATGATTCTCATATTATTGTGTGCCTGTACGTTGATGATATGCTCATATTAGGCAGTAACCTTGATATTATTAATACCACTAAAAGCATGCTTAACGAAAACTTTCACATGAAAGACTTAGGCCCTATTTGATGTAATCTTAGGGATGAAAATCGGAAAGACGTCGATGGATATAGTCTTAGTCAATCTCATTATCTTTGAAACTGTACTTAAGAGATTTAATCATGAAAATGCTAAACCTGTATCTACTCCTTATGATCCCAATTGTAACTTGAAAAGGAACAAGGGTGAGGGAATTTCTCAACTTGAGTATTCTCGCATTATTGGCAGTCTTATGTATTTGATGAACTGTACAAGATATGATATTGCCTACATTGTGAGTAGATTAAGCAGGTACACTTGCAACCCTGGGCGGGATCACTGGAATGCTCTCTATAGAGTTTTATGCTACCTGAGAGGCACTTCAAACTATTGCTTAAGTTTTGGGAAGTATCATGCTGTGCTGGAATGGTATTGTGATGCTAACTATATCAGACTCAGATGAGTGCAAATTCACTAGTGGGTACATCTTCACACTTGGAGGTGTGTCTATGTCATGGAAGTATTCCAAACAGACATGTATAGCTCGATCCACTATGGAGTCTGAGTTTATAGCCTTAGAGAAAACTGGATGGATACGAGGTTTCCTGGGAGGAATTCCACTCTGGCCCAAGCCTGTGTCATCGATCGCAATCCACTGTGATGGTCAAGCTGCTATTGGTTGTGCAAGGAATAGTATATACAACGGAAAGTCTATACATCTACAAAGAAGACACAAGACAGTGAAACAACGACTCTCTACTGGTATCATCTCTATAGACTTTGTGAGGTCTTAAGAGAATATTGCAGATCCTTTGACGAAAGGGTTATCTAGAGAGGTAGTTAGATCCACATCGAGGGGGATGGGACTTAAGATCATAGAATAAGTCACCATGAAGGATACTCAACCTTGTGAATGGAGCTCCAAGATCAAGGTTCAATGAGACAACTAATTTATGGTGATATCGAGAAAGCACTATCTTTGTCCCTCCCTATGATGTAACTGTGCGATAGTGCTACCTGCATGAGTTAGGATGATCTGTTGAGATCTTAATGAGTTGAATCGCTTTGTTTAAAGCGGGGTGTGGCAGGACACTATTAATGAACTCACCTATGTGGATGTTGGAAGTGGGGCCGCTTCCTATGAGAATTTGAGCTGATTCTCTAGAGACATTCATTAAGTCTGAAATTTGTCCCACGGCCAAAACGGGCACAACGACAAGAGCTTGGTAGCTTTCTTTCGTAACATCAAGTGTGGTTGTTACTTCTGAATTGCATTAACTATTGGCGGTTCAATACATTGTGTTCTCCGTTACAACCTATAGTTCAGAAAACCTATCACTAAGTTAAGGTTCAATCTGGGACACCTAAGCCTAATTTTGATGTATTCTGTTTTTCTCGTGTTTTATCGATAGATCTATTGCCCAATAGTTGTTTTTTAATTTTGAATAGATAAAACAATAGTCCCACATAGACTAAAATCTTAAGAGTTTTAGACTTAAATACCATGGGTTTTGCCTAAAGGGCATGGCCCTTTGGGTCTACACACTTTTGTGTGAGGGGGAAGACCTAGACTATGGCAAGGTTGCCTTTCCCGTATGCGCGGTGTTTCGCACCGAAGCACGCACGCTGCCGTCCGTCCGGTCGGGCGGGTCGGGTGTGGGTGTGGGTGTGCTAGATCCTATTTTTTTGCTGAAAATTTTCGTACTCGTTTTTCACACATGTAGAAGAATCTTACTACTTGTTTGTACGTGTTTGGCTTGGCTTCTGTGTCTGTCTGACTTGTGTGTCTCGCATGCTTTTGACTGACTGACAAAAGCAAAAGCTATTTTCTGAACCTGACAAAAGCTAAAGCTGTTTTCTGCAAAAGCAACACTCTGCTCTATGACTGACAAAAGCAACTCTCTGTTTTATGTCTGATTTTGTCTTACACTATTTTTAACCAAACATTACCAGTATTTCTGTCATACGCATGGATTCTTTGCATGACTTTTTCTTCTTGTTTGTAACGTCATAAACACTATATAAGAGAGTAGTTTTCAGCTCATTAAAAACACAAAAGAGAAACATCTTTTCTTCTGCTCCTCTGTTTTCTGTAAACATTTTTACTATCCAGTTTTTCTTTGTTTTAAGTTTTGTTAATCACTGCTGCAAAGTTCTAAGGGTGTTCTCTTGTATGCTACAATGAGGAACGCTAACGATAGTTGTATCCTGGAGGCATCTCGTCGATATGGCTATAGCATCTCTCTACAGGAGAAGTAGTCGGCGAATATTGTCTTTAGGACAACGTATATCATACGTGCCTCTATTATTCTGCGATAATTTGCTGCTGCATCCGAAATCAACCATTGGTTCGAGCTAAGTATTTTTCACGGTATTTTTTTCAATTTTTGTCAATATCTCCAACGAGTTAATTATAGTTTTAATTCCTAATTCAAGTCATGCGATAGCATAGAAGATTTATACCTATTGGTCATAGCAATTTTTTCTTTAAAGTTTTCACCAAAATCCTATTTACAAGACTTGATGGAGTGTTGGGAAAACTTGTTTCTAAAAAAGCATGTGGCTTTCATGAAGGTTAAAGATATTTACTAAAATACCAGTCTTGCTTAAGAGATGATTAATGACCTTGTAGTGAAAAGAAAGTTTGGTAACGTGGGTTTAATGTTAGATATCTCCCAAGCTTCCAACAAGGTGAGTTGGCAGTCATTATTGAGGTCTTTGAACAGTACGGTTTTTCAGAATCTTGGTGCGCTTGGGTCTTGAACAATTTGCAATATATATGGATTTCTTCCTTGTGATTGGTTATCCTGAGGGATTCTTCGGCATCACAAGAAGTATGTGTTAGGGTGATCCTTTATATCCTCTTATTTTGGCATGGTGATTGTTCATACTCAATAGAGAGAGCTATTCTAGTTTTTTAGGAATGGGTAGAACTATGTTTCCAAACAGATTCTTGGGAGTTTTGCTCAAGATGTGTACTGTCAGATATGCACATGTGAAACCGATTAGCGAAGAAAATCATGGACAAACTAGCTGGATGGAAATGTAAAATGATGTATTTCCAAGCAAGGTTGGTTTCGGTTCCTTCTGTTATATCTATTTTTGCAATGTACCATGGTTGTTTACATGTACAAATTCCGAATTATCACAATGAAAAAGAATCGTACAAAATTTTATATGGTCGGGGGGATCTATGGTGCTTAGGCGCCTTATTGGGTACTTTAATAAGATATGCGAGTCCTAAAAGTAATGGGGTCTTGGAATAAGAAGCCTCAAAGTTGTTAACAAAATTATTGTGGAACCCTAAGTACTTAGACAAGATACGAGCCAAATATTCACGTGTTAAGTTCCTAAAAGTGAATAGTATATCATTAACTATAAGTTGTTTGAGGACAAACATAGAGAAAACCAAAGGGCAAGAGAGATTCTATTGAAGGGGCAGCAACCGTAATTACATAGCATAATATGCTTTATATACAAGTAGTAAGAGAACCCTAGATACTATATTGGGCCGCACATACATGGGCTACAAGCTCTACAACACTCCCCCTTGTGCGGTTCAATGACAAAACTTTATACATAGTGCTTCACATATAGTGATTTGAATGTAGTTCTTCAAATGTCGTTCTCTCCTTGATGACTTGTCCGAAATCAATTTCCTTAACTAAAACTTTGACAAGGAAAACCCAGTGGGATAAAACCTTGGTACAACGTTTCACGTGTAGTACTTCACATGTTGACTCGTACTTTACATGTAGTTCATCACATGCAATACGATCTTCAAAGATCGATGAGTCTAAGTTAATTGCCTCGTTAAATCTTCGTCAGGGAAACCCAAGTAGACAAAACCTGAACTAAAGAAAAAGAGTACAATATTACGTAAACGTAGAACATAGTTAGACTTGAATATGTTGCTTCATTAAAACCTTGACAAGGAAAACCCAGTGGGATAAAACTTGACGAAGGGACAAGAATACAACCAGACAGATGCAAGTAAAGGTGATCCGTTGCAGATGATCACTTTGCTTCGTTGAAGTTGACTAGTTGTTTCACAACTTCTAAGGCAGAAAATCCTCGTGGGAAAGACAATAGCCTTAGCTGGGAAATTACATTACCGGTGTTTGTTGTTGTCTCATTAAAAACCTTGCCGAGTAACAAAACCCTGTAGGAAAAAGTAACCTCGGTGAAGGAAAATAGTTCAACACACCATTAGATGCCCCCCCTGATGTCAGACAATTTTCATTAGTCTAATCCAGTCAAAAGGAGTTTATCACACATTAATTTGGTGACTTGAATGTTTATAAGACCTTGTTGTTGATTCTGGAAGTTACGTTGCTTAACCGACTATCGGGTTTCATTTCTTTGATTCCGATATTTTCAGTAATATGAACACGATCTTTATGTCTTCAGCGTTCAATATACTTGACGTTTTTAGTGTTGTCTCGCTAAAAACCTTGTCGAGTAACAAAACCCTTTGGGAAAAACTATTCTCGATCGAAGGGAAAAATAGTACAACACAACTTCAATTTCGAAGTAAAATATGTCAACATCATATCCTTGGATCCTCCCCCTGATGTCGGCATCTCCTCCTGATTACTTTCAGAGTTGTTCCACACATTTCCTTTAGTCATGTACTTTTCAAATCGAATATCGGAAATGACTTTGAAAATAGTCTACCATATCTCCCCTGATTACTTTTGTTGGAGAAGATATTATTGTTCTTTCATAATCAACAACCTTTGGATTGCACTTTCGTTAGCATTCCTTTTTATGTCTTTGCATGGATAATAAAAGTTTATGTCAATGGTTACCTTTAAGTACATGATTACATTCACTATACCATTCCAATGACTTTGCGTTGGCGCTGAGCTATCTCTAGCTAACAAGTTCACTGAGGATGTAACATTTGGTCGAGTATATTATGCTAAGTACAATAATGCGTCTATTATACTTAGATAAGGAAAGTTCATCTTTCGACACAACTTCGTCATATTCCTTTAGGCGAATTGGTCATTTATGTACATTTGAAACTCGACTAATCATGGGAGTGCTAGCAGGATGCATATCCTTGTTAAATTGCCTGACAATAGAATATGCAAACTGGTGGAATAATATACCACAAGCTCGGTCTTCTAGTACAGAACATAGATAAGATCGAGATTTCCCAGGATTTTCATCTCAAATTGATTTTAAATAGCTTGTAAGATCTCTTATTCCATTAAGAGTACATATCATGTCCATAATGTCGACACAGATAGCTATAATTCTGAATCAGGAACGTATTTAATACGCATGGCACAAAAAAACCTTACATGTTTATCCCTTCCCTATCAGATAGTCACTTAAACGGGTATACCACATCCGCCTGATTGTTTAAATCAATAAGTGAGTGTTCCAGTGTAACTGAAAACACACTTCGTGGTTTAGAGTCATTCGACTTGGGAAGCAAAAGGCCATCATGCACTTTTGCAAATATCTTCTATCTCTTGATTCTTTCATAGATACGTAACAACCACATACATATGCTGCATTTCAAGTCTTTTTGAAATTACCAAGCTAACTAACTAGCGGAACACTATAAAGTTCATTACAAGAGAACAATTCCAGGGCTTTGTGAGAAATCTCGCGCCACAAGGCGAGTCTTTATACTTTAAGGCTGCTTTCTTCTCATTATGCTTTGTGACAAATTAATCATGTATGTCCCACAGGCTTTATACTAGGTTTGTTAGCACTACCACACCAAATACCTGTATATTTGTCAAAGAACTAAGTTCTACCTGGATTGCATAGGCCAAATACGCTATTTATTTGAAATTAATCAAAATAAAGCGTGGTTTGATCTCATTGTGCTCTACTTCTTGAGCAACTATTTATGGATTATAACATCACTGTGCACGCATGATCCTTCCATTGACTCATGTGCATTCTCATAATCAGTTAGGATTTCATTTTTCTCTAGAATCATTTAAAACTTGGAGCGTCCTCCATTTTGATTCATGGACATAGTCGAGAGACAATCTTATGAGATGATTTATGATGACATAAATAAGTTGTGCCTTACTCACCTATTTCCTTTCTAGGTGAGGATTGATCGAACTTGGTGATCTCTCCATCTTCCTTTATGGAGCCACGGCCTCAACTACACTTCCACCAAGTGTAGTTGCAACACCTAAGTTTATGGTGTACCCCATACTGAGGATTTCTAACCTTGCAGGAATATTTTCAGCTGGTATGTGTGATCTTGTCACTTGTAGTTGCAGGAAATCCCACAACACACCCCTTGTGATATTATGATAATATTTTCTAGATTTAAACTTATTTGATAATCAAAATAAAGATTAAAGTGCTAAAATTATAAATGGAGACACAAAATTTTTTACATGGTTCGATCAATGTGATCTACATCCATGGTTCTTCACTATGATTGTTGAGGTTACATTAGTATTACATTTACAATCTCCATTAATGGATATTTGGTAGAGCTCTATATCTAGTTTTTTGGGGAAGAAGATGATAAAGAAAATAAAGTCTTTCTCTCTCTGAAATAATATCTCTCTCTTTCTCTCTTACCAAAATTATCCTCCCCTTTCTCTCTCCTGCTCTCCTCTTTATATAGTGTTTACATAGTGGATGACAGCTCACATACAGCTCATATTCTCGCAAGCTCTTGTCACCTTCTCGCAGGTTCACTCTATAATTTCGTAAGTTACTCACACTTTCCTCATGAATTATGCCGATGTCATCTCACACGTAATTCTTTAAGTACTCATGAAGTCTTCGCGAATTCTTATTAGTCACAATTTCGCTAGCACATAGTTGTTGCGAGATTCTTCTCCTACATTTTGCCTCTTTTTTCTTGAATATTGCTTGAAGAGCGATCTTTAAGAAAAAATCCGTTGTTGTAGTAGTCTTTGATCTTTGTTGATGAAGGAAAGAGCGAAAGAATACTGGACTTGAAAAGTACGTACTTGCCTCTATTCTTTTGCGGAGTTCCGAAGCTTTGTGAAATAAATAAGAAGTATCAACCCTTGAAGTATAAGAAGTATGAAGTATCCTTGAAGAAGTATAACAAGTACTCAATCCTCGAAATATATAAGAAGTATGAAGTATCCTTTGAAAAGTATAAGAAGTATCCGTCCTTGATCGCGAATAAGAAGCATTGCGAAATTATTACTCCACGTTTTTCTGTCTCATGCAATGCTATAATGCAAATAAGAATTTAGATTAATATTTAACATTTCTTTTATCAAAAATATTCATTTAATTGCAAGTTCAAATCGTTTTTCTTTGTTTTGATTTCCTTTGTATAACTTTTTTCGTCTCATTCGATAAACATCTTTCATGGAAATGATCCTAATAGGTACCCCCTTATATGACGCACTTTAGGTACATTGCCTCTTGCGAATATTGTTCGCGAACTAAGGTGTACGCATACAAAGGTTTGCCCGCTACTACTCTCCATGTTGGATATCATTCTCATTTGAAACAAAGCAAGTATTTAAGGGAAATATATAAATTGATATCGTGCGAGATTTTCTCTGGTCTCTTTTGTAATTGTGGAATCTTTGTAATTCTGCGATTATCTCGCCTTTTGTAAATCAAATCAAAAATCTTTTATTTTCTGTAAAAGTAAAATGTTCAAGGAAAGTGGTACTTAGCTTTTATGTGATTCGTTGTTGATGCCAAAGAAGTGAATAAATGCCTTGAAATGTATGAACTTCGCGCAACAAAAAGAAGTATGAGAAATGAGATTTGAACCCTTAACCTGCTTCTTGAATTTTCTCGCACCATACCAACTTTTCTAACCCTTTCTTGCGAAATTAACTTGCGAAATAATCATCAACTTTCTTCTTTGCGAAATAATCAAAGTTCGTGCGAAATTTCGCATAACAAAAATAAATGTGCGAGAAGCAAGAATTGATCCTACGACCCTGCTACTTGCATTCATGTCTCCCGACCAAGCGTGCTAGCCCTACTTGCCTCTTGTTTGCGAAATAATGAAACAACCCTTCTTGAAATTATCCATTTTTCCCCTCGTAAAAAGAAGAAAAATTATGCTCGCAAAGTGAATTTGAACTGCGACACGACGCATATATTGCTCTTTGGACCAAGCTGTTCAAGAACTCCTGAAATTAACTCATAACTTTTTCTTTATTCTCTTATTAAGCCCTTTGAAAATAATAAAAAATATGTGTCTCTGCAAATTCGAACCCGTGACCTCTTGCTTATTCGCTCCAACTCAAACCATTTGTGCGAATTTACATTTGTGATAGAAATCACGAGCGTTTTGTTCTTATCCTTATCTTCGTTCTTCCTTTACTTCCTTGACAATTTGCCTCTTGCTTTTTCTCCACGAACATGAAAATCTTCCATTGAAACCTTGGTTTTCTTCCGTGAATTTCACCACAGAAACTAATTTTTTCTCTTATTCTTTTCATATCTTTGAATTGTTGATGATGTTTACTCCCTGAAAGTGTGATTTCTTCCATGAAATTTCCATTTTGAACATAAACCTTGTAGATCTAGAAAATATGAACAATAATTAATCTTCATGGAAACTTCTTGAACCAACAAATTACGGAAGGATAAATCCTTTACTCCTCTGTTTCTAGCGCTAAAAATATAGTTGCGAAATCCCACAACACACCCCTTGTGATATTATGATAATATTTTCTAGATCTAAAAAACTTATTTGATAATCCAAAATAAAGTTAAAGTGCTAAAATTATAAATGGAGACACAGATTTTTACATGGTTCGATCAATGTGATATACATCCATGGTTCTTCTCACATGATTGTTGAGGTTACATTAGTATTACATTTACAATCTTCATTAATGGATATTTGGTAAGCTCTAGATCTAGTTTTGCAGGAAGAAGATGATAAAATAAAGTCTTTCTCTCTCTAAAAATATATCTCTCTTTCGCTCTTACCAAAATTATCCTCCCCTTTCTCTCTCCTGCTCTCCTCTTTATATAGTGTTTACATAGTGGATGACAGCTCACATACAGCTCATATTCTCGCATAGCTCTTGTCACCTTCTCTGGAGGTTCCTCTGTAATTTAGCAAGTTACTCACACTTTCCTCATGAATTATGCGATGTCATCGGCTACGTCATTCTTTAAGTACTCTGCGAAGTCTTGCGAATTCTTATTAGTCACAAATTTAAGCTAGCACATAGTTGTTGCGAGATTGGCTCCTACATCACTTTATTTGAAACCTCCGGTGTTCGGAAAATCCATTATGTTTTGTCACTTCACATTTACATTTGTGTAGTACAAGAATCAATACTGAAATACGGTTGGAACACACCACGACAATTGTTGTCGTTCCCTTAGAAAAATACGTTTTCTTATCTCCCCTAACGGCGGGAAAGCTGTCTCATTAAAATGACAACTTGTAAATCTAGCGGTAGAGATCTCTTTGCCAAAGGTTTTAAAAATGCGGATAATTGTTTGAACTCGTTTCCAACATAACTTCCTAATGATTTTGAAGACCCATAGTGCAACCAAAAATGCATAAGAACACAAATGTCGAGGCTTAAATCCGATTACAAGCAGTAAAAAAAAAGTTGACTAATATTGGGGTCTAAAAACTATTTTAAGTAAATATCGTAATATTGCATATCCCCAAAGCAATAAGGTAGGTTAGTACGCATAACCTATTCCCTACATCATGTAACATTTGATGGTGATGCATGCGAGACCAATGGGTATAAGGTGCTTTACATTGATCTTTATTAAATATGCAATATTAATCAAATCCTTTTGATGTTTCGCTAGCATTTACAATGGGTGGTGACCCTTACATGTATTTTAAGTGCTAGTAGTTTTCCTCGCAAAATTTCTTGAAACTATAACTAGTCCAAAATGTCAAAACATCCACGAGAGCCATAAGTCACTTTAATGGTCGGCATACCCCGTATGGATATTTTCTAAATATCAAATTGTTTTCCTTGTAATATGGATTGTTTACCATTTGCATCTTAGGATGGTCTCGATCCTGTTTTACTGAAAGGCTTTATAAAATGAGTGATATTCTTTCTTATTTAAAAAGCGGGGGGGGTTGCATCTAGTGCTTTAGAAAACAATTATTGAGATATATCATCTTTGCATTCGTCAATCTGTTTCCATTTTCATTCACTCAAATAAAGTGATGTTGTTGAGTTCTTTCAAAACAATCATCATGGCACAACCAAAGTTGCTTTATGGTTATGCCCAAAACTGTATAGTCAGTTCCTAACATTTCATAGAGTAGGAGTCAATATGGATTCAATAATCCAAATATTATAGTGAATTACATTTCACTAGGTTAACTCATTAGTTTCTCTAAAACATATTTCCTTCCAAATATATTAGAGACTATGAAAGATGCAATCAATTACATTCTCATCATTGTGATGTTCCACATGATATCCCATTTGCACGGGTTACTTGAGAATTTAACGTACATATAGAGATTTTGCGGCGTCTTTGTTCTATCTTGAAAACAAGTTTTTTTTGAGCAATGCTGAAAGCTTTCGATGATCCAATCCTCGTAGTCACATTATAAGGAGATAGTTCAACAAGTTAGTTTAAATTCCTTAAATTAGTGGAAGAAAAACAACTATCGGGTAGACATTTGGGTCTTGATAGTTTAAATAAGTTGTGTCCCCTTATTAAGTAATAAAAGTGCGATTCAAATCAAAGTACTTTAGCGTGATATATATTACGTTCACCCAATATATATCAAGTGCTTTAGAGAATTTTTGTCTGTTTTTCATTCCATAAGTGCACACATTGGATCTAGTTCAACTCAATAAGATAGTCAATTGGCCGGGAAAAAGATTCTTATTGCCATTAAAGTTGAGGTGAAAATTGGTTGTTACTATGATACACACATTACATTATATGCAATACCTATGACCAGGTGCATTTCCAACTCTTTCATTTATGATGGGAGCTACAATTACATTTTAGCTAATCCCATACTCGATTGATACTTGTGTATTGGTGTTATTACTAAGGAGACAAAGTAAATCTTTGTCTCATGATACATATGTCTCTTTTCACATGCTTTATATGGTCGATACGTCTAACCCTCATTACTTCTGGTTCTTTCCATTTTTAATTTTGCTACATTTAGCTTAATTTGAGAAATTTTTTTATCTCACGAGCGAAGAGAATCTCATTTTGAATGTCAACCATTTACTTTAGGTTGAATAGCTTACTAAATATAGTGAATCTCTTGTTGATACTTTGTATATACTGGTTCATTAGTTTTGATGAAATGAAAAAATGGAAGGAAAAAATCACGACTCCATATCACTTTTTTTGTGAGTTAACACAAAAATTGGGATGCATGTAGACATAAAGTTGTATGAAGGGAATAAATTCCTTTTTCTTTTTGAAAGAAATGATTTCCACCTCAAATACACAATAATGTGTAGTTGCGGGATTTCCCACACTACACCCCTCACTATATCTTGATAATAATTTCTAGATCTAAACTTATTAATCACCTAAATCTCAAAATATAAGTGCTAGAAATTTAAATAGACACATAAGATTTTTTACGTGGTTCGATCAATGTGATCTACATCCACGATTCTTCACTACGATTGTTGAGGTTACATAAGAATTACATTTAAATCTCCATTAATGGATATTTTGTAGAGCTCTAGATCTAATTATTTGGGGAAGAAGATGATAAAGAAAATATCTCTTTCTCTAAAAATATCTCTCTCCAAAATATCTCTCTCTCTCCTACTAAAAATTATCTCCCCCTTCTCTCTCCTGCTCTCCTCTTTATATAGTATTTACATAGTGGATGACAACTCATGTACAACTAATATTTCCCTTAATTTCGGATTTACCTTGCGACATCCTCGTGAGAGTATAAATGTAGAATCTCGCAGACACTCTAATTCTCGCAAGATCCTCGCACTTTCTTCATGTTTACGTTATCTTCATTTGTTATGTCATTTCTGAAATCACTTTGCGACGGCTTCGCGACGTTGTTAATGAAGATTCCGCAAGTGTGTTGTTGTTGCGATATTTGGATCCTACATCTTGCCTCTTTTTTCTTGAATATTGCTTGAAGAGCGATCTTTAAGAAAAAATCTGTTGTTGTAGTATCTTTGATATTTGTTACTGAAGGAACGAGCGAAAGAATACTGGACTTGAAAAGTACGTACTTGCCTCTATTCTTTTGCGAAGTTCCAAGCTTTTGCGAAATAAATAAGAAATACCATCCCGAAGAATATGAAGTATGAAGTATCCTTGAAGAAGTATAAGAAGTACTTAATCCTCTAAATATAAGAAATATTGCGAATCCATTATGCGAAACTCTCGCTCCATGTTCTTTGCCTCATGCTATGCTCTATTCTTTCGCGAAGTTCCGAAACTTTGCAAAGTGGATAAGAAGTATTAATCCTTGAAGTATAAGAAGTATTGCCTCTGTTCATGCGAAGTTATTATTCCATTTTTGGCGAGGATTCTTGTTGTTCATTGGTGAATATCTTCTTTGGACGTGATTCTTGCCGAGAAGATAAAGAACATAAAATGTTTTCTTGGTTATCCATAGTTGCCTCTGTTCTTTATCTATGAGGGTATAATCATTGAAAAATGTTGAATGAGCGAGTTATTTCTTCATTCTCATCTTGCCTCTGTCTCATGCTTTGTTCTCATGCGATAGTATAATCTCTTCAAGTTGCTTATAATTGTGAAAAATAATTTGGCAAAATAACCACATTCGAAATTCTAAAAATCGAATAATTCTGCGAATTTTTGTAAAATACTTGTGCAAATATAATGCTTATGTAATGATTACGTTATGAAATGTGTATGCGATGTTTATGCCATGAAATGCTTATGCAATGCTTTCATGATGCGAGTATAATGCTTGTATGATGAGAATGCTTATCTACCGCAATGGATAACTAATGTTTGTGTTACTTAGCTCATTTTGCCGCTCTAAAATTGATGTAGCTTTAAATCGCTTTCATTCTTCATTTCTCCGATTTTGTCTCTAGTATATGCATTCCTCTTTGCGTATTTGTTGTTCCTCGCGAATTCTTTTGCTTGTGCTTCATTTTTCTTATTCCGCACTATTAGTATCGCATAATAATATGATCATAATATCAAGTACGTGGCATTTGCATTGCCTCAGTCTCATTATTATATATTTGTTCGCAAGTTTATCATTTAATCATTTTATCAAGCTCACAAGCTTATCATGTAATCTTTTTTTGCAATGAAAGATCTCTCTATTACCTACATTCAAAATGCTTATGTTGAAGTTTTGTCATTGCGACAAGATCGCAGACGTCTTTACATTTTCATGTAATGACCCATTGGTCTTGCCTTATCAATTTTCTCGTGTGGTCTTATTTCGCCTTCCTAGTTAAAGGTCTTATTATGCCACCCTCATTATTGCGACAATATGACAGGCCTAAATATTCTCGCGAACATAAAGCCCCATGACATTGCCGTCTTGCGACAAAATCGCAGACGTCGTTACACTTTCATGTAAAGACCCATTGATCTTGTCTTATCATTTCTTTAGTATTTTTGCCTCTCGTAGATGTTTTTCTTGCGACAATATGACGGGTCTAGAAATTCTCGCGAATTTGAAGTCCCATGATATTGCCGTCTTGCGACAAAATCGCAGGACGTCCTTACACTTGCATGTAAAGACCCATTGATCTCGTCTTACCCTCGCGTTAGTATTATTGCCTCTTCAGGATCATCGCACAAATATGACAAGCCTAAATTTTCTTGCGAAAATAGAGCCTCATGACATTTGCATCCTGTTTTGACACTCTCCCTAATGGAGGGTGTCGCCCTTATCATCTCCTGGTTGCCCCTTCAAGGAGGCGTACATCGGCCATACAAGACTAGCTCCTCCCATCCGGTCTTAACAAAGAAGCAGCTTGTTTTCGCAGCCTCTTATCCCTTATACCTATATGGCTTATGGTTACGAGATCGCACCCTAAGTGGAGTTTTCTTCGGCCGAGTGCAAAGCATGTGCCAAGACTTGTCAAGAGTGGTAAGGAAGTTCCATGCTCCCCGCACTCTTGACTCAACCGTGTACCTCGGCGCCTTGGTCATACGACTCCTTGGAAGAGACCCTCGGTCGTCCAACCAGGGTATAACCTTATATATATAGTTGGAAATCCAAAGTATCTCTCCCGGATGGATGTTATTATCCCCAATCTCCATGACTCAGGTTCCAGGAGCGGTGTAACCTTTTCCCTGAGCCAGGTTAAGAGATACCCCTTTATATGACGCACTTTAGGTCTTACATTTGCCTCTTACGAAATATCATTCGCGAACTAGGGTGTACGCCATAAAGGTTCGTCCCATTCACTCACTCATTCATTTTTGTCAATTCATTCAATCATTCATTCTCACAATATCATATCATTTGAAGTAAAGTAAAAATTCAAGAGAAATATATAAATTAATCATGAGATTTTTCTCGAATCTTTGAAATCTTTAAGATCTTTGTAATTTTAGAAATCTTTGTAATTCTTAATAATTTTGAAATCTTTGAAATCTTTGAGATCTTGAAATCTTTGTTTTTTTTTTTTTTTTTTTTTTTTTTTTATCAAATCAAAAATCTTTTATTTTTCATAAGAAGTAAAATGTTCAAAGAAAGTGGTACTTAGCTTTTGTGGTTTGTCTGTTGTTGTTGTCTCTTGCGAAGTATATGATTTGCTTCAAGCTAGCATCCTTGAAATGTATAAATGTCGCACAAAATATAATTATCTCGCAAAGAAAAAGAAGTGTGAGAAATGAGATTTGAACCCTTGACTGCCTCTTGCATATTCTCGCATCATACCAACTGTTCTAACCTTCTCTTGCGAAATTAATTTGCGAGATAATCATCAACTTTCTTCTTTGCGAGATAAGCAAAGTCTGTGTGAAATTTCGCATAACAAAAATAAATGTGCGAGAGCAAGAATTGATCCCTGCGACCTTCGCTTGCATTCATGCTTCTGACCAACCGTGCTAGCCTTGCCTCTGCGAAGTGTGTCTCGCGAAATAACCACCTACTTTCTTCTTGCGAAATATCCTTACGAAATTATCAAAGACTGTATGAAGTAAACATTTGCGTGAAGCAAACGAACATCTCGCGAAGTGTTCGTGGCGAACGTTCGCAAGGTAAACATTTGCGAAGTGCAAAAACTCTTTGCGAATGGGGAGATTCGAACCCTAGACATCAAACTCCTTCCCTTTATCACGACCATCCGGGCTAGCTTCGCCATGAAAGAAACACATATTGCCACTCTATTATTCTTCCTTTCTTTTCGTAGTTCAAAAAAAGTGTGAAAAATATTGAGCTTTGCGAGAATTGATCATGCGAACTATAACCCATACTCCTAATCCCCGACCATCTCGCACTACTTGTTGTTTGCGAAAGAAACACATAATTTCATAACCTTATTCCATTTCTTCTCATTTGAAAGTTCAAAAAATATGCGAAAATTCGCGAGAGGTGGGAATTGAACTGCGACCTCAAGCTCATTGTCTTTACCTCGACCAACTTTGTCGGCTTCGTTTTGCGAACTATCTCTCGCGAAATAATAACTTACTTTCTTCTCGTGTGAAATACCCTTGCGAAATATCCATGCGAAAAATACACGTTCATTGAGATTTGAACTCGCGACCATGAACTCATTAACCTCGCAGGTGACCAATGTCTTTTCGCTCTTGTTTGCGAAAGAATGAAACAACCTTGCGAGATTATCCATTTTTTCCCCTCTTTGCGAAGCAAAAATTCTTTGCGAGGAGGAGATTCGAACCCGCGACCTTAAGCTCCTCATGTTCGCTCGTGACCAATTGTGCTATCCCTCTTGTGCGAACGGATCGAATGCTAATACATGATTTACATTCACCCTTTGATACTCAAGGAAAAAGTTGACAAAATTCTATGCGAAGGGGAAGACTCGAACCGCGACCTTATGTTTATACTCTTCATTACCAATTGTGCTAGTTGTTGTTTGTGAAAGAAACACACAATACTATAACTTTATTCACTTCTTCGCTCTCGGAAGTTCAAAAATATGTAAAAGGTGGGATTCGAACTCGCAACCCCAAGCTTGTTCTCTTCGCAAACGACCATCCGGGCTACTTGCCGCTTGCGAAGGAAACACACAATGCTATAGCTTTATTCCATTTTTCCCCTCTTAAAAGTTCAAAAATATTTGAAAAATATGATTGTGGCGAGATTTGATCTTGCGACATCAAGCTTCTTCGCTCCCACTCAAACCATCTCGTGCGAGCTTCTTTTGTGATAAAATTCACAGCGTTTTGTTCTTATCCTTTTCTTCGTTCTTCCTTTATTTCCTTCAACAATTTTCCTTTTGATTTTTCTCCGAACACGAAATTCTTTCATTCAAACTTTAATTTTCTTCCTTGAATTTCACCACAAAGCAACTAATTTTTTTCTCTTCTTCTTTTCATGTCTTTAAATTGCGATGATGTTTACTCCCTGAAAGTGTGATTTCTTCCATAAAACTTCCATTTTTGAACCTAAATTTTATAGATCTAAATAAAAAGTATGAATAGTAACTAATTTTCATGGAAATTTCTTGATCCAACAAGTTACAGGAAGGACAAAATCCATTATTCTCTCCCCTGTTTCTAGCGCATATGTAGTTGCTTGATTTCCCACACTACACCCCTCACTATATCTTGATAATTTTCTAGATCTAAACTTATTAATCATCTAAATCTCAAAATATAAGTGCTAGAAATTTAAATAGACACATAAGATTTTTACGTGGTTCGATCAATATGATCTACATCCACGATTCTTCACTATGATTGTTGAGGTTACATAAGAATTACATTGGAAATCTCCATTAATGGATATTTTGTAGAGCTCTAGATCTAATTATTTGGGGAAGAAGATGATAAAGAAAATAAATCTTCTCCCTAAAAATATCTCTCCAAAATATCTCTCCTAAAAAAATTATCCCCCCTTCTCTCCCTCGCTCTCCTCTTTATATAGTATTTACATAGTGGATGACAACTCATGTACAACTAATATTTCCTTTAATTTCGGATTTACCTTGCGACATCCTCGTGAGAGTATAAATGTTAGAATCTCGCAGACACTCTAATTCTCGCAAGATCCTCGCACTTTCTTCATGTTTACGTTATCTTCATTTGTTATGTCATTTCTAAAATCACTTTGCGACGGTTCGCGACGTTGTTAATGAAGATTCATAAGTGTGTTGTTGTTGCGATATTTGGATCCTACTTTTAGGGCCTACGGCCCATAGATGTGCTGACCATGCTAGATACCTAGGGTCTCCTTCTACATGTATATAAAGGACATTGTTCCATGTAACCCTCGCTAATGATCAACAAGAAACTCGTCTCCTTTCTCTATCATTTTCACCTTTATCACTACAAAACGTTATCGACATGAGCTCTTCCTCTGCTGCTAAAGATTTTTTTTTAGGTTCTCATCAATCTGAAGCCCTATCAAAATTTTATTTTCCCCTTATCAATCTTCCGTTGAGAATGAGGGAAGATATATCTAGGAGTCAGTGTATTTTGTTGATTAATCAAAAATAAGAGTGGGGCAATATGTGTATGTTGACTCGTGGACGGAAAAGTTTTACTTTGCCATCAAAAAGGATCCTTGTGTCTCTCGAATATCAAAAGAACAAATGGATGTCAAAAGTCTCTGCTCATCTTGCACTCCAGATCCCGTTAATCAAATAGGATTATTGAAAACCGAAAAGGCATCTCGTGGATCTAGATTTCGTGAAGGAATTCATAGTGCGAGCGATGGCGTCTGCTCGCGTCTCGGGAAAACAAATCTGCTCCAGCTCACCCGACTGCTTCCGATCCAGCACGACCGATCCGTTCCAGCTCACCCGATCCGGTCTGATCCAGCCCAGCCATGTCTATGTCCTATTCCATGGGTGTGTCTTGTTCCGACTTGGCTTCGGGTTGTGCTCGAGTAAAGATGTTCTGGTTCTGTGTATATGCAGATGGAGCCAAATTTTGAGGTATGTAACTATAACGCGAGTTTTTATATGCTAGGCTTATTTACTCGCAAGGCTTGATTACTCGCTAGGCTTATTTATTTGTTTTTAGAATATGCCTAGTTTTGTTTATTTTTGTCTTAAAATAAGTCAACAACATATAAACGGATCAATTTAAATTATTTTTATTGATCTCAATCATTAAGAATTTTGGTCTTAATGCATATTTGTTCTCTTGAATATGATATTGGATATAGTTGAATGGTGTATTTTGTTTAATTGGTTGTACTAACTCAATTCCAATGTATTCATTTGGGGCTTAGAAGTACTTGAGCACCATTATTGGATACTTGATATTTTCCCAAAATTTTGAATGTTCCGTGGAATGTATCCACTTGCTCGACTATTAATCATTAATAGTTTCAAAACATACGTTCAAATAAAATCACATGTATTCCAATTTTTGTGGAAGAACTCACAAAAGATGATATGAGTCATAAAATTTTCATTTCTCTACTTCATCCATAATACTAACGAACCGGTATATGTTGAAGTATGACAACAAGAGAATTATCTTTAGTAATATATTCAACCTAAAGTAAGTGGTTGGCATGTGTAGTGAGATTCTCTTGGCCTATTGAGATAAAGAAATTTCTCAAATTAAGTTAAATGTAGCAAAATTGAAGATGGAAAGAATCCCAAAGTAATGAGGGTTAGACGTATCGACTCATATAAAGCATGCGAAAAGGGACATATATATCATGAGAAAAAAAAATATTATTTTTTCCTCAGCAGTAATGACACCAAAGTATAGGTATCAATTGAACACGGGACTGCCTAAATGTAATTCTAGCTCATCATAAATAAAGAGTTGGAAATGCACCTGGTCATAGGTGTTGGTATATACAATATAATGTGTATGTGTATCATAGTAACAACCAATTTTCACATCAACTAATGGCAACAAGAACTTTTTTGGCCAACGGGAATTATCTTATCGAGCGCAAGACCGCTCATTTTTTTCAAGATAGAAGCAAAGTTGTTTGAAAAAGTCTCTGCTGATGTACCAAGATAATCACACCTTGGGTTAAATCTCTCTCGGCACCCGTAAAATGGATATCATGTGGAACATCAAATGATGAGAATGTAATTGATTGCATCTTTTATAGTCTCTAATGTATTTAGAAGGAAATATATTTTAGAGAAACTAATGAGTCAATCTAGTGCAATGTGATCGCTATAATATTTGGATTATTGAATCATATTGACTCCACGATGAAATGTTGGAACGACTCCTACAGGCTTTGGGGCATAAACCATAAAGAAACTTTGGTTGTGACATGATGATTTTTTCAAAGAACTCATACAAATATTACTTTATTTGAGAACGAAAATGGAAAAAGATTGACAGAATGCAGTGACGACATATCTCTCAATAAGTGTTTTCTAAATTACTAGATGCACAAACCCCTTCCCATTATTCTTTTAGGTAAGAAAGCATATCACCATTTTTTACAAAGTCTTCAAGAAAACGAGATCGAGACCATCCTAAGATGCAATGGTAAAATTCCATATTACAAAGAAACAAAGGTGAACTTTAGAAAAATATTTCATTCAGAACGCGGACCATTAAAGTGACCTTAATGGATCTCGTGAATGTCTTGACATTTGGACTAGTTATAGTTCAAGAAATTTGCGTTTGAAAACTCCTAGCACAATATTACACACGCAGCGCAAAGGCTAACCACCCTTGTTAATGCTAGAGAATTTGCATCAAAAGGACTTGATGAATATTGCATGTTTAATAGGATCAATATAGAGCATCTTATACCCAATGGTCTCGCAGAGGCTACCATCAAAGGTTACAGATGGATGCTCTACGGAATAGGTTATGCGTACTCAACCTACCTTTTATTGCTTTGGGTATATGCAATATTACACGCATCTTTACTTAATTTTTGTACAACCCAATATTAGTCCACCTTTTCTCGCACTCGCCTAGTAACCGAATTTAAGCTTCGACATTTGTGTTCTTACGCATTTTTGGTTGCACTATATATGTGCCATTACTGAGTCCACATCGTACTATGATGGGTCACGAAAATGATTAAGTAATTTTGTTGGATATTTAATCTCAACAATTATCCGCATTTTAAAACCTTTGGAAGGAGATCTCTATCAGCTAGATTTGCAGTGTTATCACTTTAATAAGACAGTCTTCACGTCGTTAGGGGAGATAAGAAAAAGTATTTTCTAAGGGAACGACATGAATTTTCGTGGTGTGTTCCCACCTGTGTCTCATATTAATTTTTGTACTCCACAAATGTAAATGTGAAGTGACAAAGAACAATCAATTTTCGAAGTGTACACCGATGTCGCTAAAGTGACAAGATCACACATACCAACTTCAAATATTCCCTAAGGTTAAAAATCCTCAGATATGGGGTACACCATAGACTATAGGTGTTGTAACTACACTTGGTGGAAGTGTAGTTGAGGCCGTGGATTCCATAAAGGAAGATGGAGAGACCACCAGGTTCGATCAATGCTCACCTAGAAAGGAAGTAGATGAGTAAGGCACAACTCTAATTTGTATCATTAATAAAATCATCTCATTTGATTGTCTCTCGATCTATGTCCATGAATCAATCACTCGGAGGACGCTCCGAAGTTTAATGATTCAAGAGAACAATGAAATACTAAAGCGATTATGAGAACACACACGAAGTCAATGGAAAGATCGTGCGAGCATATTAATGATTATTTTTATATATAGTTGGTCAACGAAATAGAGCAACGAGATCGAACCATGCTTCTTATTGTTTAATTCAATAAATAGCATATTTGGCTTTACACAATCCAGCGTAACTTAGTTCTTTTGGCAAATATACGGTATTTGGTGTGGTAGTGCTAACCAACCAAGTGTAAAGCCTATTGGACATACATGATTAATTTGTCACAAAGCATAATGAGAAGAAAGTAGTCTTAAAGTACAAAGACTTCGCCTTGTGGCGCGAGGTTTCTCACAAAGCCCCGGAATTGTTCTCTTGTAATGAACGTTATAGAGTATCGCTACTTAGTTAGCTTGGTAATTTCAAAAGGACTTGAAATGCAAGATATGTATGTGGTTGTTACATATCTCCGAAAGAATCAAGAGATAGAAGATATTTACAAAAGTATTTCATAGACTTTTGTTGCCCAAATCAAGTGACTCTAAGCCACAGAGTGCGCTTATGCAGTTAGATAGAACGCTCACTTATAGATTGAAGCAATCAAAGTGATGTGGTATACCCGTATAAGTGGCTATTTGATTTGGATGGGGGTAGACAAGTAAGTTATTTTTTCCTTGCGTATTCACAAGAAAGTTCCTAATTTGGAATTGTAGCTAGTTATGTTGATGAGTACAAACATGATGGGTACTTCGATGTAATTAGAGACCTTAAAAGCTATTTAAAATCCGAATTTGAGATGAAAAATCTAGGGAAAGCTCGACCGAGTATCGAGCTTGTGGGATATTATTCCACCGAGCTTTGCATATGTCTAAAGTTGTCGTGCAATTTAACAACGACATGCATCCCGATAGCACTCCCATGATTAGTCGAGGTTCAAATGTAAGTAAGTGACCATTTCGTCCTAAAGGAAGATGAAGAATATGTGTTGGGAGATGAAATTCCCATATCTAAGTACAATAGACGCATTGTTGTACTTAGTATAATAATGTACTCGATTAAAATTTACATCCTCAATGAACTTGTTAGCTAGATATAGCTCGTAGCCAACGCTAACGTCATTGGAATGGTATAGTGAATGTAATCATGTACTTAAAAGTAACCATTGACATAAAAAAAATTATCCCTACAAAGACATTAAAAGGAATGCTAATGAAAGTGCAATCCAAAAGTTGTTGATTATGAAGGAACAATAATCTCTTATCCAACGAAAGTAATCAGAGGGAGATATGGTAGATTATTTCCTAGGTTGTTACCGATATTCAGTTTCGAAAAGTACATGACTAAAGAAACTGTGGAACAACTCCGGAAGTAATCGGGGGAGATGCCGACATCGTGGGGAGGATCCAAGGATATGATGTCGACATATTTTACTTCAAAATCGAAGATGTGCTGTACTCTTTTTCCCTTCGATCGAGAATAGTTTTTCCCAAAGGGTTTTGTTACTCGTCTAGGTTTTTAGCGAGACAACACTAAAAGCATCAAGTATGTTAAACGTTAAAGACATAAAGATCGCGTTGATATTACTGAAAATATCTGAATCAAAGAAATGAAACGCGATAGTCTGTTAAGCAACGTAACTTCCATAATCAACAACAAGGTCTTATAAACATTAAAGTCATCAAAGTAAAGTGTGATGAACTTCTACTAACTACATTAGACTAATGAAAATTGTCTGCCATCATAGGGGAGCAACTAATAGTGTGTTGAACTATTTTCCTTCACCGAGGGTTTCTTTTCCCATAAGGTTTGTTTCTCGGCAAGGTTTTTAATGAGACAACAACAAACACCTGGAATGTAATTTCCAGCTAAGGCTATTGTCTTTCCCACGAGGATTTTCTGCCTTAGGAGTTGTGAAGTAACTAGTCAATCTCAATCGGAGCAAAGTGATCATCTGCAACCGATCACCTTTACTTTGCATCCGTCACGTTGTACTCTTTTCCCTTCATCAAGGTTTTATCCTACTCGGGTTTTCCTTGTCAAGGTTTTAATGAGGCAACATATTCGAGTCCAACTATGTTTTATGCTTGCGTAATATTGTACTCTTTTTCTTTAGTTCAATTTTTGTCCCTTTGGGTTTCCCCGACGTAAGTTTTAACGAGGCAATTAAATTAGACTCGTCGGTCTTTTGAAGATTAGTATTGGTATGTGACGAACTACATGTAAAGTACAAGACTGACATGTGAAGAGTTGTACCAAGATTTTATCCCACTCGGGTTTTTTCCTTGTCAAAGTTTTATCGAGGCAATTGATTTCGACAAAAGTCATCAAGGAGAGGAAGACATTTGAAGAACTACATTCGAAGCACTAAATGTGAAGCAACCGCTATGAAGTTCTATTGGACCGTCACAAGGGGAGGTGTTTAGGGCCTACGGCCCTATAGATTGCGTGCCCATCTAGATACCTAGGTCTCCCTTCTACATGTATATAAAGGACATT